>CM046867.1:13569989-13697099 GCA_025617745.1 Heliocidaris erythrogramma | reverse complement strand
CAGTACTGTTCCAAGTGGTTCTTTCCGGGTGTTCTGCTGAAGTATCCATTGAAAGTTAGATGCAGCTAGTTATTGAACTGTAATTAAAGAAATATACAACTCATGACCTAGAATCTCATGAAATCTATATATTACACCCTGTGCTAGATAAACTGTGAGCTACAACAAACTATATCGAACAAATATATTTTCGGTCATGCAGAAAGTGACCACCCAGTCAACACAACCATTAGCTGCATATACGTGTACATAAAAAAATAATGGAAGATGGACACTGATAATCAAACATCAGGTTTCTCCAAAGTTATGCTACGGTAAAATAATATAATTAAAAAAAGATAATGCAGATAGATGAACGAACAACAATATTGCGACCGAAATTGTTGAAAACGAGATTGTTACATTTTTTTATTTAAAAGAAAAAGCAGTCTGTCTTAATGATACGGAGAAATATAATAATAATTTTATCAAATTAGATCTATTCATCCATTTCAATATATGATGATACATAGGCTCATTATATTGGTCCTTTTGTTATATATTATGGAATATAATAAACCCGAAAACCTTTTACCTTATTCAGTCTTTCTTCCTCAGTCTGCCTCTTTTTTCTTTCTTTATCAAATTACTGAAAAACAGCAAAATTACAGTAACACTCCAGCTGTGTCTCAGCAGTTATGAGAGAAAGGTAGCTCTTACACAAGGAAACAAATGATATTCCAGTAACCTGTAAACCGATATTCCACGAACAGGAACCCGATATCACTGATAAATTTCATGATAAAGCTATTGTCATGACATCAAGTTACAATATTTACCGTGTAGTTCTGTAAACTGAGATCTACTACATCTTTCAAATTTTCTCTTTCCAAGAATACTATTTCCTCACACCCAATCAACGCCTGCATGCTATTAAATTTTTCTGATATTTTGTTGGTTCTTAAACGCAAATGAGAAATATTCTAGATAAAGTTCTGTAAATGTTTTTACAAACGTTTTGGGTACCGTATATGAATTCAAAATCATCAACATTAATAGTTTTATCAATATTCTTTAAAAATAAAATGTATAACCACATTCCTGCAATGATGTGTAATAATATATGTGAGGAAATAAGTTTCTTGGAAAAACTATAATTTAAGAGTAAACGGTAATATAATACAAAGAAGTATAGGTGATCCCGTTGAGCCCATTATTATGATATAGCAAATTAACAATAACTAATGACCCCAAATTGCCAATTCTTGTGAAAACATATTTTATATTCATTACCGCTATATACCTTCTGGGAAATCACGGTAACGGAATGATTAAAATATATATATCAGAATTTAAAGTTGCTTATCAGGAATAGAATTTGGTTTGGGTTGTTTTCAATATTATACTTCATGTAAACAGGAAAAGCGATAAAATGTGGTTTCACCTATAATTATGGATTGTAATTTAACCACTTTGCAAGTAGGCCTATATTGCAAGGAAGAAAATACAGTTAAAGAGGAACGTAATAACAATTTATGTTCAGTTCATCTTGAGTTGTTCTTTTCGTTAATAGGCTAACACGTTGATATAATAGGCCTAATCGAAGTGATAAAACGAAATGATAATTTTTTGGAAAAGGTTGACAAATTCAGTGATTAGAAGATCAAATAGTACCATTGTTTGTCAATGTACAGTTTTTATTGGCCATATTCCTCCAACGAAGAACTTTCTTGAGCCATTCCGATGGTAGAGGAACCTCCTGGAACCGACAGTAGAACATGCATTTGAAGACTGCTTTGAACCTTGGATGTTTGACCGCATATATCATAGGGTTTAAACAAGTAGAGAGAGTCACAAGCAAAGCAGTGTAAATTGAGTATAACTTGCGATCGCCTGTGTAGAGATTAAAGGAGTAAGGCAGAACACAGATGAAGAAGACGGCAACAACAAATGCCAAATTTTTGGTGATGTCGATCTGTATTGTGTTTGTTCCAGATGGTGATGTTTCTTGGTTGTTTTCAGCAGATGTCCCGAGGCTGCCCCTTGTTGCTCTGACATGCCTCCTAATGTAGACGTAGATGGCAACGTAGCAGAAGATTATTACGATGGTGCAGCAGATGAAGATGACAACGGCTATACGTTGGATTACCTTCAAAAAGGAAGAATCCATGTCCCAAAGGCAGGTCTTAAAGAAAGGGTCATACATCATGCCTCTTGTTTGAGGAATCAATTGTGGTATCACGAGCACTACAAATGGAACGAGCCACAGGAGTGCTACCATTATAACGACGCGACGGCGGGTGTACATCTTCAGATTCAACTTCTTACTCTTGGTGATGACCATGTACCGGTTGACTGCAATTGCAGCTATAGTCAGTGTGCTAGTTGGTACTGACAAGCCTAACAAAACTGCCACTACGGTACACATCCCGTTGCCAAATGGCCATCCATCCTAAGAGAGCACTGAAATACCTTGGAATGGTAGGGCCAGAGCCGCTGTAAAATCAGAGATAGCAAGGTTCACCGCAAACACATGAGTTGTGTCCTGCATACTTTTGGAAAGGATGACAGCCACTATCAAGTTTCCAAAGACGCCAAGCATTCCTGTGATGATATATAAAGAACCAACTATTGCAGCCTGTATCCAACGAGCGTACACGGACTGTATAGTTGGTTTTATACCTACAGTTATGTTTCTTCTAGTGTTGCTTCTACGGTGTCCATCCTGAGGTTCACGATGGTAGATATCGCTCTGTAATACCAAAAGAAACAAAAGTGGTTTATTACAGTATTCTAATTTCAAAATTTAACTGGTGTTCAACTGATTCAACCAGGGAAGTAGTTCCCTGATTCACGGAACTATTGTTTCTGGGTTTTGCATAGACATCATGTTTCATTCATGCACAATGCAACCCGTCAACCTATCTATTACCAATATGACATACTATACATCAAACAACTGGTTGCATCTTTATGAATTATCAAACATCAGAATTATATTAACTAAAACAATTTGCACATTATGTAACACAAGCTCAAAACATTTTTCATTCATTAAATAGGCTCATCACTTCCATTTCCTCAGTTAAAATGAAACCCCAAACTTCTTACCTCGGATCTATAACCTGCCTTTCTTTAAAGTGTCCTTTATATCGACAGACATTATGTATACCTGACCTAAATGATACGGTAGTTTCTGTACAAGGAAGTTTATCATAGTTTTCTAACTATTTGTAAATGAGTATCCGAGATCAAATTATTTTATTCCATTCTCCATCAATGAAGCTAATTCTTACGAAAGCACTCTCAAACTAAAAGTATAGGCCATGCCATTTACAAACCACGTCCGTCCTTTCTCATTTGCACCGTCAAAGTTAAAATGAAACCAGGTCCCACTGGTTTCACAGTTTATATTCTCCCAGTTGGCGACATCGCCCGGTACCATAATGTTTCGTATCATGTTTATGCTGATGACATTCAGTTGTATGTAGCATTTGATCCTAAAATTCCTGGGGAACTGGATAAGGCCATGTTTTCACTACAATCTTGTATGTCAGATATAAGGAACTGGCTGACAGCAAGTAAGTTAAAACTCAATGATAGTAAAACTGAATTTTTCATCGCTGCATCACCATACAATTACAAAAATTTGCCAGATTTAACACTGTCAGTTGGTGAAGTTTCTATACATCCATCGGATTCAATAAGGAATCTGGGTGCCTTTTTTGATGTTAACATGACTATGTCAACACACATTAACAATGTTTGCCGCAGTGTGATTTTTTTGAGGAACATATTAGTATCCCGAAATTAGGGTTGCATTCACAAGTAGCACTTCAACCTACTCCGGGATTCGATCAGCTGGATTAACTGCAATGCAAATTTCATTCATAGTAACGAACCTTCGAAATAATGCACTGTACCTTCGGAGTAACCAATCACAAATCACATCCCTTACAAAAATTTTCTGTGGTATACCACACAACGTTACCACAGGATATACCATAGGATATACCATAGGAAAATTCCTGTGGTATACCACAGAAAATTCCTGTGGTTTTTGGGGACATTTACCACATAGAAGTACCACACATAAATACCACACGGGATTACCACATAGAAAATACCACAAGAAAAATACCCATGGAATTCACCTGTGGATCTTGTGGTATTTTGGGACGTATACCAAAGAACCCCGGGCCCATTATCACATGTTAATACCACAAAACAATACCACATAGCAATACCACACACCTGTACCACACAGCAGTACCACATGGCTGTACCACATGGCTGTACCACACAGCAATACATGTGGTATTTTGGGACATATACCACACAAATCACGTCAATACCACATGGCTGTACCACATAGCAGTACCACATGGCTGTACCACATAGCAGTACCACATAGCTGTACCACACAGCAATACCACATAGCAGTACCACATGGCTGTACCACACAGCAGTACCACATGGCTGTACCACACAGCAATACATGTGGTATTTTGGGACATATACCGCACAAATCACGTCAATACCACATGGCTGTACCACATAGCAGTACCACATGGCTGTACCACATAGCAGTACCACATAGCTGTACCACACAGCAATACCACATAGCAGTACCACATGGCTGTACCACATGGCTGTACCACACAGCAGTACCACACAGCAGTACCACATGGCTGTACCACACAGCAGTACCACATGGCTGTACCACACAGCAGTACCACATAGCTGTACCACATAGCAATTCCTGTGGTATACCATAGGGCAATACCACAGATGTTTACCACATACCGCATAGCAGTACCACACAGATGTACCGCACAGTATTGTTGTGCGGTACTCCTCTGTAGTATTGCTGTGTGGTACTTCTCTGTGGTATTTCTGTAGTATTACCCTGTGGTATTGCTCTGTAGTTTCCCCTGTGGTATTACTGTGTGGTACTCATCTGTGGTATTACTGTGTGGTACTCATCTGTGGTATTGCTGTGTGGTACTCGTCTGTGGTATTGCTGTGAGGTACTCCTGTGGTACTGCTATTTGGTATTCCCCTGTGGTATAGCTGTGTGGTACTCCTCTGTGGTAAAGCTCTGTGGTACTCCTATGTGGTATTGCTGTGTGGAAGTCTTGTGCCGGTGTCAATATGTGATACTCTGTGGTATCGCTCTGTCATACTACTGTGTGGGTTTTCTGTTTGGTACTGATGCATGCTACTGGTGTGCGGTTTTGCCAAGTACAGTGCCTGTCACAATTCTTCTTCTACCTGTTAACCTGCAAAAGCTTATCACAATAGGATCACAGTGGGATCACCGGACCATATATATTGAATTCAGCGCTTGCAGGTTAACAGGTAGAAGAATTGTGACTTGCACTGTATTACCACATTCACAAAATAATTGACCATCAAGCATGATCCCATCAGAATACTACAGACCAACACGTTTTACTACATATAATGAAAGTGGAAATTGCAAGTTAAGGGAACAAATTCCTTCACTTTTAATAAAAGGAAATATACATATATAAACTGCTACGTGTATACTGTATTTTAAACTCTGCACAACTTGTAAGTCCCTCAAGCATTTGCAGATATTCTCTCTCTTTAAAAAAAGAAATAGGAAAAGTATATAAACTTTGCTGGTAATCTGATATACACTTACAAATTCTTGAGGAACTTATAAGTTTCATTTAAGATAGATATATAATAAAAACATGTCGCCATGCAATAACTACAGAGTGTACCTGAATAAATATTTGTGTGGTACACACTCTCAAGGTAAAAGGCAGGTAAAGTATTGAAGTAAAATTGACCCGTAACTGTAAAGAAATTAACTTTGAAACACTAGTAACATATGATTCAAATCCCTGAACAGATACTACATGGAAAAAAGGGAGGCAGTATTGAGTTAATTCAGGAATGAGAAAAAAAAGCTCCAAGAATGAATGTAGCACTAAAACCTGAATTCAGAAGACATTGAAGTTCAACATTTGTTGAGGAGCTCCCCTTTTGGCATCTTACACCTACATGAAATTATGCTCGATGAGTAGTTGAGAACTACCAAAGTCCTCTGCAAATTTTCCAATTTGGAGGCCAGTTCCAGGCTCCCATGTTACAGTTTGATTTAATGATTATATTGAGAGTTGAATAGTACAGTTCATTAATACCGCCATAATACTTTTGAAACATTTTTTTTTTCTGTCCGAAAAGATGCACAAGACTTGAATGAAATAAGTCATGAGTACAAATCTCTCTAGCTAGCATGTGTGAAGAACATTCTTCAAAAGCTCATTGTACCAAGAATTCTTGGTACAATGAGCTTATGAAGAGACCATTGTGAATTTTGAAGAGCGACAGTTTCCTTTGATGTGTGCTCACTCATAAACTTGGTCAAATAAAATGTTCTTCACACACGCTCACTAGAGAGTTGAGGGACATTGCAAAATTTTGTTACTGGTCATTTCTCAGTTAAAAATGCTCCTTTCATGAGGACAGCAGTTACATTCCTATGAATGGACATGACTATAATCTAAAAAATACACAACTAACACATATCTGAAATATTGTCTCTTGTTTAGAAGAACACAGTTTTCCTCTTGATTACAATTTTGAAAGAATGCACAAGTGGATAATTGTTAAGTATAACAAGTACAAGTGTAGCATGTACATTATCAGTCTCCTCTTCTCATGATCAAGGATACTGCAGGGCTCTGAGTAAGAGTAAAGTCTTCAATAGTATTTCTGTTTTTTAAATGTCACCTACATTATTGTTTCAGTTTCATGTTCAAAAGTGAGGATTTCCCAAAGATATTCCCCTATTCTTATGATACATGTATTTTCATAACTATGCAAATTTCATACATTGCCCCAACAGAAGAATACATTTTTAAAATCATTTTTGTAATCTGACTTCCAAGTCCACTTTTTTGAGGAGACAAGTAAAAAGTAAATTAAAAAAGGCTTGTCAAATAGATAAGACATTTACATTATGACTTGACATTATCTCAGAAATTTAAAGTGTCATTATAAAGACTAGCAAATGATAAGTTAATCTTATATGAATGATTCTAAACATGTACGTACGAGTCACACATGCTGCTACATATAAGTACTCCTCTGAGCACAAACACGGTACCACGTGCACACAGATCCACTCTTACTAACGCAGCAAAGACATGCTCGCCGAATTCCTCACGTACCTACATGTACATGTAGGCAGAACGCTTCGCTCAGGTCCAATCCCTTAGACATAAGCTTGATCCTGCCGAGCCTCAGACTGAACAAAATGCCATCTTTCCTGCCATGAAGATAAAAGAAAATGAACAATTAAAAAAGAAAGTGTCAATTTAATTTACACAATGGCAGAAGAAAAAAGAATGCATCATCTTCCCATTTCCAAATATCATTATCAAAGTTGTAATAAAATGTTTTTGTTCATATCTACATATTTAAATCATTCTTTTTATTTAATTTCACAACATTCTTGCAAGAAAACATCAAAATATTTTCAGAAAATGTCTTCCTGAGCAACTATTGCAAAGTAAATTTTATTAGATCCTCCGGATTCGTCATTAAATTTGATACATCTAACAAAATTTATGCACCGAATGATCAGATGCAACTACCCCCCCCCCCCCCCCCTGCCGGCCATGCAGCCTCTACATAATGTTTGAATAATTTTGGCTCTTTTCAGGGACACTATAGGTCTATCTACTCATAAAATAACGTAGCATCGCTTATTTGATTTATGAAACATGGATGTAGAAAGTTGATACCCACCATAGGACAAAAACAACGAATACATGTATATGAATAGGTGGAACTACAAGCTTAACTGTCTTAAGTACTTAACCTTCATTCATTACTCTCACTCATCAACTGTCGAGTGATGCTCAGTACAAAAATACCCATCAAGAAAGTGAATAATATTAAATGAATTGCTATTACTTCATAAAATACATTGCCATTGCTCACCTTTGAAATGAAGTTTATAATCCAGAAATCTTGTAGGCACATGTTCTGCCTTTCACTTGCAATCACTGGCTGTTGTAGATCATTTGAATCTCTAGCTAGCTGCGCATGCCCGAACTGCATGCATGCAAAGACCGCGTTAATGTAACAGCTGGCATATTGCCAAATATGTCTGCCATAGTGTCTGCCATAGAGTTATACACAGAACTCAACTCTATGGTGTGTACCGGTGTACCAATACATGCGTTTGTTTAGCATTATGTCCGAGGACATTTTCGGACAGAGAACAAAAAAAAAATCATGACAACAATGGTCCTCGGAAGGCGGACAATAGTCCTCGAACGTCGAACAATGAATTTATGCCTTATTCCGTCGACTGTCCGAGGACGAGTAACAATAGAGGAACAATAGTTGTCCTCGGAAGTAAAGCCATGTAAACGTGTGTGTGTGTGTCTGTGTGTGTGTGTGCGTGTGCAGTTGCTTGTGCATAGTCTATTAGATTCAGACCATTTTGCAATGAAATGTAATATGTTGGTAATCAATAGGCCTACGCGTCGCGATGGTATTGATGCTTAATAGCACTTTAATTTGGGGCCCGTAACATAAAGAGATAACTCAATCTTACGATTGATCAATCGTAAGTCTATGGCAAACCATGTACTAAAGAGTTACAATTGATTGTAAGATTTATTGTATCTTTATAAATGTTACAGGCCCCTGATATTAAACATACTAAAGTGTTCAGAATTCACTAACTGATTGAAATAATTCAATGTGTTTCGAGCTATTCATTCTGAGGCATCTTCTGAGGGTATGAAAAATTTCATAGGCAAATACCACAAAGAAAAACTATACCACAAATTACCATACAGCGGTGCTGTGTTATTTATATAGTACAGTGGTGTGAACAATACCATAGGAAATACCACAAAGCAAAACTATAGCACAAAAATACCATACAGCAGTGCTGTGGTATATATATAGTACAGTGTAATACCACAGGGATGAAAAGGCCCACACAGATTCCTGTGGTACTGCAGATGTGATCGCCTGTGGTAGTCATGTGGTAAAAGAAATACCACAGGAAATACTACCAAGAAAAATGTACCACAGAAATATCATACGACTACTATTATACCACAGCACTGCTGTATGGTATCTCTTACAGCCTTGTCACACTGTACAACAGTGTTGTACTGTTGTACAGTGTGACAAGGATATAAGAGATACCATACAGATTCCTGTGGTGCTGCAGAGGAGTAGCCTGTGGTACATACTTGGACCTAAAAATACCACAGGGATGAAAAGGCCCACACAGATTCCTGTGGTATACTGCAGATGTGATCGCCTGTGGTAGCCATGTGGTAAAAGGAATACCACAGGAAATACTACAAAGAAAAATGTACCACAGAAATATCATACGACAGTGCTGTGTTATTTATGATTTATGTGGTATCTTTTACAGCCGTGTACACTGTACCACATAAATAACACAGCACGTACTGTTGTATGATATTTCTGTGGTACATTTTTATTTGTAGTATTTCCTGTGGTATTTCTTTTACCACATGACTACCACAGGCGATCACATCTGCAGTATCACAGGAATCTGTGTGGGCCTTTTCATCCCTGTGGTATTACACTGTACTATATATATACCATACAGCGGTGCTGTGTTATTTATATAGTATAGTGGTATGAAAAATACCATAGGAAATACCACAAAGAAAAACTATAGCACAAAAATACCATACAGCAGTGATGTGGTATATATATAGTACAGCGTAATACCACAGGGATGAAAAGGCCCACACAGATTCCTGTGGTACTGTAGATGTGATCGCCTGTGGTAGTCATGTGGTAAAGGAAATACCACAGGAAATACTACAAAGAAAAATGTACCACAGAAATATCATACAACAGTACGTGCTGTGTTATTTATGTGGGACAGTGTACACGGCTGTAAAAGATACCACATAAATCATAAATAACACAGCACTGTCGTATGATATTTCTGTGGTACATTTTTCTTTGTAGTATTTCCTGTGGTATTTCTTTGACCACATGGCTACCACTTGCGATCACATCTGCAGTATACCACAGGAATCTGTGTGGGCCTTTTCATCCCTGTGGTATTGTTAGGTCCAAGTATGTACCACAGGCTACTCCTCTGCAGCACCACAGGAATCTGTATGGTATCTCTTACAGCCTTGTCACACTGTACAACAGTACAGCACTGTTCTGTGGTAAATTTTCTTTGTAGTATTTCCTGTGGGTAAATGGGTACCACATGGGTACCACAGGCGACACATACCACAGGAATCTGTGTGGGCCTTTTCATCCCTGTGGTATTTTTAGTTCCAAGTATGTACCAAAGGCTATACTCCTCTGCAGTACCACATGAATTTGTGTGGGCCTTTTCACCCCTGTGGTATTTTTAGTTCCAAGTATGTACCACAGGCTACTCCTCTGCAGTACCACAGGAATCTGTGTGGGCCTTTTCATCCCTGTGGTATTTTCTGTGGTATTACACTGTACTATATAAATACCACAGCACTGCTGTATAGTATTGTTGTGGCATAGTTTTTCTTTGTGGTATTTCTTATGGTATTTTTCATACCACATGGGTACCACAGGCTACATCTCTGCAGTACCACATGCTTATGTGTGGTACCTCTTCATCCCTGTGGTATTTTTAGTTCCAAGTATGTACCACAGGCTACTCCTCTGCAGTACCACAGGAATCTGTGTGGGCCTTTTTACCCCTGTGGTATTTTCTGTGGTAGTACACTGTACTATATAAATACCACAGCACTGCTGTATGGTATTTTTGTGGTATAGTTTTTCTTTGTGGTATTTCTTATGGTATTTTTCATACCACATGGGTACCACAGGCTACACCTCTGCAGTACCACATGCTTATGTGTGGTACCTCTTCATCCCTGTGGTATTTTCTGTGGTATTATAAAGTACCATAGAAATACCACAGGAATACCACAGGATATTTTTGTAAGGGATATGGCTGTGAGGGTACTCCCCTAGAACAGTCTCGCTATATGAAGTTCAAGAAGCAAGCAGCCAAGCAGCCAAGCAGTCAAGGGCAAAATTGATCCTGACAGGCTCCCACCAACTGACGATGCAACAGCTCAACATTCCTTTCGCGTACATCTTCAAGTCGCTGTGTGGAAACATCTGGACACCTCTATTCTTGATCCCAAAGGAAGAGGATGGGAACTGGATTCCAACAGAAAGCTAAGACCCAAGATGTTGTCTGGTAGTATTGCCCCAGACAACCTTCTAAAAGAAATTTGCTGCAACTGCAAAGAAGGGGAGAGACAATATCAAAACATGAAATGTAGCTGCCTGAAAGCTGGTATGTCATGTGTATCTGCATGTGGGGTGTGCTCTGGACATTGCTCCAATGGAACAGAACTCATAGATGATGAAGTTGGAAGTGATGAAGAGGAAGCAGACTAAGAATCGTTGATTTTTATTGTGTTGTCAATAGTTACTAGAAGTTATAAGCCCAGGTTGTATTCTGTGAGCAGTGTTCTTCCAATTGTTGATAATTATGCAAGGTTCTACTGCCAATCGGTAAACTCTGTTATATAGACCTGTTCAGGCTGGATCGGCAAAGGATATTTTTTACATTCTAATATTACTTGTGCAAGAACTCAGAGCAATGTCGATCAAGGTAGACTAGGGAGGTTGTCCCTATTTACCCATGCCGAGCTAGACTGACCAGGCCAACGTTATCTTGATCAGGATTGAATGAGTTAAAAGATTGACAAAGAATTATTTTAGGATTATGAATACCTAGGATTATGGACACAATATAGGGTAGTAGAGGTACTTCAATATCGACACTGATCACCCCATCCTTGGCTAGGTGGTTCCTCCTGAACCCGGTCTGATATGAGTCCAGGATGGTTTCAGACCAGGCTATGTATAGTGTGTACCTCTGCCGCACAACTCGAGTGCGCTTCCACTAAATGAGTTGCAGTGAACCATTGATTAGCCTTCTGGATCCTTAGTGTTTTGGCTGGCTATTGTTCACACTTTGCATGTTATATACAAAAAAAAATATTTTATACTAATAAGCTATACCAAATGCTTGCTCAATTATAAGTTTCGTGATTAACACAGGGGTCAATGACCTTTGACCCAAAGACAAGTAATTTCACCTCATCATCTGCTTTTGGAATAACCAATTTTTCCCGTTGTTGCCAGAACAATTAGGAACGAGTAGGAATTAGCCACTTTGATTTCTCTGCTCACCCTTGAAACAGTAACATAATTTGTTTAATACCAGGTTGACTTTAATCTAATAGTTATTACTCTAAATTATTTTCTTTCGTATTCCTGAGCATTTTGATACCGAAATCAGGTACACGTATATACCATATTGCTTTCCTGAAATACAATTTTTAGTGATTTTGTGAAAAAGGTCATTGACCTTTGACCTCAATTTTGGACGTCAAGATTTGATTTGTATAGTCAGTAATTGCTCTACATCATTTTATTTTTAAGTTCTAAGCATTTTGACACCAGAATCATGCATATACCACTTTCCTTTCCCGAAATACCATTTTTAGTGATTTTGAAAAAGGTCATTGACCTTTGACCTTAATTTTGGAGGTCAAGATTTGATTTTTATAGTCAGTAATTACTCTACATCATTTTCTTTCCTAGTTCTAAGCATTTTGACATCAGAATCATGCAGATACCATATTCCTTTCTTGAAATACCAATTTTAGTGATTTTGAAAAAGGTCATTGGCATTTGACCTTGAATAAAAAAAGTTCCCCAACCTCTATCATTCCTTCCTTTTTTTTGGTAGTTGTCCAAACCCATACCTACCCAAATCAGTTGAAATTAGCTTCTTTTAAATTTTTTCACAGATTGGTTCAATATAGGGCTAATTTAGGGTTACTATATCTAGGATTCGTAAATTTATTGATCAAACTACTTGTCATCATGCTGTCACTTATTCTTTCCAGAATAGACTATTGTAATGGGCTTCTTTCCTCTATACCAAAATCTCATATAAACCGTCTACAGCGTCTGCAGAATTGGGCTGCACGTCTTGTTTTTGAGGTTGGCAGAAGTCATTCTTCCCAACCTTTACTTCGTTCCCTTCACTGGCTGCCCATTCAAAAACGTATCATCTTCAAATTAGTTCTTTATGTTTATAAATCTCTCAATAACCAGGCTCCAGGGTACATATCTGAATGCTTAACTGTATATACACCTAGTAGAAATCTCAGATCCTCAAATCACAACCTTCAGCTCAGCTACCCAATGACCTGAAATTTGTCACGTGATAGGACTTTCACTGTTACTGCATCGAGGCTGTGGAATAATCTCCCCTTGACCATTAGACAGTCAGCATCCATAAAGACCTTTAAAAAAGCTGTGAAATCATATTTATTTTAAATCCGCTATCAAACTTTGTAACAGCTACATATCATTACACCTGGTAGTTCCCACATGGACGATTGAAGAGTTTTCTGATTTGTGTTTATATAAAAATTATAATGTGTTCTACAATTTAAACATTTTGTAAACGCTCCGAGCCTTATGGGAAGGGCGTACTAAATGATTTTTGTATTGTATTGTATTGTATAAAGCCTTTGTAGAAGACATTATAATTCAGTTCTATGCACTAGCGCAAAAATCAGTTTGGTTAACTCTGACATACACGAAGAATGAGATGTGTGGCGATTCTATTGGGCGTCTTAAACTACTTTTTATGATATCTCATTCGGGTTTGTTTTTAAATAGAAATAGATATTGCATACATTGTTAGCGGAAGATGGAGTTGTATTTGACATTCCAAAAGAAACAAATCATTTTTCATGAATTATTCTAATAAACTTTTGTAACATATTCGACAGTGCACAAAATATTAATCATAACTGTCGGAATTTAACAGCATATTATAAAGAGTTCCTCAGGGATCACTCTTAGGTCCACTCAGGTTCTACATAAAATGATACAAATCCGCCCCTGAACTCTCGTTTTTATATTTATATGCAGATGATACGAATACACTATACTCAGACTCAAAATAATATTGATTCTCTTTGCAATGTAGCCAACAGAAAATTAATCAAAATCTATTGACTTTCTGTCAACTCTTAGAAGTGCAATGTTTTTATATTCAGCAAAAAGAGAGAATTACTGGTACAGATGAAATTAAAGTAAATCTCAACAATATAGAAATGGCAAGAGCTAAAAAGATTTTTAGGAGTTTGTATTGCAGACGATTGTGTAGAGGTGTCGTGGTCTAGTGGATACGTCATCGCATTGTGGATCTCATGGTTCGTGGTTCGAGTCCCGCCAAGGCACTAATGCCCTTTGGCAAGACATTATTCTACATTTGCCACTCTCCACCCAGGTTTAGTAAATGGGTACCTGGTAGGAATTTATTCTTTGAATGCTTTCAGCGTCTTAGGGCAACTAGGCTAATGCCATGGTAATAATACTCCTTTGTAGGCCCCTTGACCATCCTCTGGGATGGATACGTGCGCATTGTAGCTATTATTATTGTTATTATTAAAAACCGCACATCCAGAAAGAAGAAAATAGAATTAAAAAAATATGTACATTTCGATATTGTTTATGGACTCCATTTCCTATTTCCTCAGACTGTTCTGCGAAGTTTTAATATATATACTAACATTTAATTTTCCCTTATTTTTCACACTGCACTCTTGTTTTATTGCAATATCCGTATAATACAAATTAGTTAATACACTGCAAAAGAGAATAATAATGATTGTTTTCGCTTTGCCATTTAGAACTCGCACTAATCGTGGAATCGAGAAGTATACATGGGCAGCATTGTTGGCCATGTATATTCCATCTCCCCATCTGAAGGGATAGAGAGAGGGGGGGGGGGGATTATAGACAAAGGAACATTGATCCCGCAAGGTTTATGATGTGTATTTATCCTTGTATTTATCAGTCTTAACGACAGTTTTACTGGTTTAAGTGATTTCCATAATTTGTTACCTTAATAAACTCAGTCTATTCCCTCATATTTTCTTCTCGTCTATCAAGATCTATGAAGGTTGTATAAAATGGATGATTTATCTTAGCAGATAATTAGCAAAATGATGCTCTTAAAGAAGGTATTTTATCGTGATATTCTAACTGTTAACTCGTATTTACATGATAAACTTTAAAATGTTAGATTTCATTTGTCTTCATAAAGGAAGCTCAGTGCAGTTTGTTCAATTAAGAAAAGAGAGAATTGTATATAGGATGTAAATGATAATTAAACAATATTCTCATGTAAACGAATATACACGTTGCATCTTGAAATGTCGGGAAATCAACCTGGATGGAACACGATCACAAAGACTTCCGAGAATTAAAGGAGAATTAACCCCTGATTACAAATTTACTCAGAAAAGGGTATAAATAAAGATATTCCAACACCCGGTATCGTCTCCTACCCATTTACATGGGGGCTGCCATTTTCTTGCTGATTTGGAGTTGTACATGAACCATTGAGAAATGTTCCAGTCAGGAAGATATTTTGAATCCAAAACCTAAATTGATTTTCTTCATTACCTAAAATCCCATATGTGACGAAAAATATAAAGTGGGTGTTTACATGTATTATAAAAATTAAATCTTTATAATGATACTTTTAAATTGTCTGGTTTTGCTTAACAAAAATCTATTTTCTTGGGTTTGCCAAAGAGAGCAGAACATAATATATGCAGCATGCATTCTGACTTTTCAAGTCCATTATCCGAAAGCAGGTGAATGCATATTTTGCCGCTATAGATGCTCAGGGAAGAAGCATCCATAAAATTTGAATTAATTTGCTCCGTCCCATACGTCCAGTATCGAGAAAATAGATTTCTATTATGCGAATATCGATTTTCAACAGAAATATATAAGGAAATCTTCAGTTTAAAAATAAATTGACATATCTATTCTATATTTTTAATCTCAAATGGATTTTTAATTTTGAAAAAGGCAATTCGGCATTTGGATTAAGAAAATCTTCTTGTACAAATAAAAAAATGGCAGCCCCCATGTGGTGCTAGCAGACGATACATATTGCTAGCAGATGATACATTTTGCTCAGAAAATCTTGATTCGTATCGATCTCGTATATTTTTACGCGAAGCCATATAGTCTAACAAGTAGGAATAAATAACACCTTTGAACACTATCGTCTTTATTGTTTGAGGTTAATTCTCCTTTAAATCACTTCAAGCGCAGTTTCAATACCCTGACTCAACCAAAAAAGTAAGTTCCCACTGACACTTTTTTAATATAAATTGAGAAATATATGATGAGATTTGTTCATTCAAAAAGCAAAGAATGCAAAAATTTCCAGAAGACATTTTGATTTTGGTTATTTATGAACAACAAATTGTTATATCAAATAGTATCAAGAGCGGAACTATTTTTTTGGAGGGGGGTTGAGTATATATCTCGTAGAAATCATAATCTGGGAGCCTGTCCCGAAATAATCTCCCCATTTTGCATATGAGATTTTACCCCTTAAAGTTAATTGGAGCATCCATGTCATTAACAAAAAGCTTGACAGTATCCCACAAATGTAAAAATCAAGCATAAATGTAAAAACATTGCACCCGCAAATGTCAAAATAACCACAAATGTCATAACTTGTCAACCACAAGTGTAATTAAAATAACCATAAGTGTAAAATTAACCACAAATGTAAAAAAAAAAATCGCTCACAAATGTAAAAATCGGTTTAACCACTTAATGTAAAAACATTTCGCCTACAAATGTAAACATTTCTATTTTTACCACAAATGTCATAACATGTCGACCGGAAATATAAAAAACTCATTGTTTGCATAATGCACCCATGTGAGATAAGTTATTATGATAATTATGTATGTGTTTGTGCGAGTGTATGCGTGTGTGTGTGAGGTTCTCCTGACCATTAAAATCCCTAAAATATTTTAACACCCTTAACCACAAATGTCAAGACATGTCAACTGCAAATGTAAAAAAAAAATAATAATAAACTAGTGGTTTACTTGTGGTTTCCCTTTTTATGATCAATTTACAGAGACGGGGGTCGATGAGCTGATCAAAAACTTTGAACATTGGCAAGAAAAATGCACATAATCCATCGATCTCTACATAGAACAGCAATTATTAATACGATTCTAGTGATGGCAATTAATGTTGTATCCCCAAAAGTAGCCAGTCCATATCATTACCAGAGCCTGATCGGTTAAGAGTAGGCATTTTGTCCGTCCGTGGCATTGAATATTTTGTGGATTTATCATTTTAGGAGGCGACCATGGCAACCAAATTTCATCAAATTTCAACTCCTTCAGTTATGCCCTTCACCAGGTTCACAATGAAACAGTGATAATCAAAGATAACACAAAAGTAGAGGGCCTACACTATTCGGCGCACGCTGCATGTTGTTTTGATTAAAAATAAAGGGTTTATTGCCACTTGGTCTACAGCCAGTTGGTTTAATAGCCAACTGGTCTAACATCATTCGGTCTAATATCAGGTAGTCTTTTCTCCTCCGCCTTCTGTATTGTCTGAGCGAGTTCTAAGATTTCTAAAACCGATGCTTTATCTCAACCAATATTTTAGTTAAATGCTGCAGCAGCTCCTACAAAAGGAAGTTCATGACATTTAACTAAACACGCATAGTGTCTAAATGATACTGTACTAACGCTTTCAAAATAAAATGTATAGTTTATGATCTCTTGAAACTTCATGACATTAATTATAGCCACATCCATTTTGGGTAGTTTGAATTTCAGGGGGTGGGGGGGGGGGGGGGGGGGGATGATCCCCTTAATTTTCCAGTGAGATACCTCCCCTTCCTCCATGGGATCGCCGATGGCGCATTTACAATAATATTATGATGTTGTCCCCCCCCCCCGTCTCTCTCTCTCTCTCTCTCTCTTTCTCTTTCTCTTTCTCTCTCGAAGGGATTCTAGTGAAGATATGCGTGAAATTGTCTTGACCTATTTTCTACGTGTGAGGGATATAGAAAATGTACATGTTGTGCAGGGGTGTCGATCCGTGTTCATGATTGGGGGGATGATCGGCAACAGCGTAGCCAGGATTTAATGTTTGGGGCGGTTGTGAGCACGCCAAGCGTGCTCCCCAGGAGGTAGGTTCAGGGACCGGAGGGGGAGCTTTTCCCCTCCCGCGCGAAGCGCGAAAGCTCTGAAGTTTGAGCAAATTTGAGAGAAAGATAACGGCTCGTATATAGCACCTTTTTTAAGGCGGAAAGTTAGTTCGACGCCCTAACTGCTTTTCAATTATTTGTACGAAATACTGCACAGTATAAACAGGGGTGAGTGTAGGGAAGGGGGTTCCCCCTTCCTGCCCGAAGTGCGAAAACTTTGACGTTTTATAGCAAATTTTAGAGAAAGATAACCGCTCGGAGCACCTTTTTTAGGCGGAAAGTTCGTTCGACGCTCTGACTGCTTTTCAATTATCTGAACGCAATACTTAACTGTATGTATCAAGGGGTTGGTGCAAATTTTTAGCAAATTTTGAGAGAAAGATAAAGGCTCGTAGCGCCTTTTAGGATTTTTTCTCTCCCTCCCCCTGTTTTTTTTCGCCTTTTTTTTTGGGGGGGGGGCGACTGCCCCACCGCCCCCTTGGCTACGCGCCTCATCACCGGCGAGGGACCGAAGCGACCATGCGGTTGAGGGTGTGGGAGTGGGTATCCCCGGTCCCACACCAGGGACTTTTTCAAAAATCTGTGAAAACTTGCCTTTTAGAGCATCCCAAAATGTTTTTTAATGAAAAGAAGAAAGCACGGATCTACGCCAATGGACGGAAGCCTTTCACTGAGAGTAACAACTGCGAACGAAAGAATTTTCGCATTGAAAATCATTAAAGAATGTGATCGTATTTCAAGATCAAATATAATGAGTTTGGATAATTATTAGTTTTAAATTTTATCAAAATTCTTATTTATTTTATCCAATAAATATTGGGGGGTGATAATACAGGCCATCCCCCACCTCATGGTTTTTTTTGGGCATATATACCCCCATCGCCCCCCGGATCGACACCCATTATGTTGTGCCCTGTACAAAAATAATGATTTTAGATTAGGAGGGTGGGTCGCGCTACCTAGGCCTACCCGGCCTGCATGATTGTACCAGGAAGAAAAGGGCTCAAGCGTTTGAAAAAATAATTAGTGCCGTTCCAATCTATACTTTCGGTGCTTATGGGCACAGAAACAAAGGAAAATATTGAAGAAACATTCAATAATCATATAGGAGAGGAAGCAAAGAGACTGAATGAAATACTTCTGCTCGATTATGACCGAGGAAAATCGCTTACCGACTTTGGTATGGAAGTATGTATCGGCCTTGCGAAACACCCCCCCCCCCCCAAAAAAAAAAAAAAGAGAGAAAAGAAAAGAAAAAGGAAAAAGGGGGAGGTGAAAGAAAAAAAAAAATCCGAAAAGGTCCCACCGAGATTTGAACTCGGATCGCGAGATTCAGAGTCTCGAGTGCTAACCATTACACCATGGGACCGGTATTGACCACGAAGGAGCACACAAGGAACCCATATATTAGGGCCCTCTATCGGTCAAAAGAGAAGATAGAGTAAGATGATGATGATGATAACGGATATGCAGTAATTAGGAACAATTAAAGAAAAATAACAAGAACAACATTCAACCAACCAACCAACAAACAAAACAAATACATTGAAATGGTATGACAATGCAGCAGATTCAAAGTGTACTACTGTTCAAAAGTTTGTCGATAAATTTAGTATCATAGCTATATATATTATATTATATTCTAACATATAATTAAACATATTAATTTCTTGGTTTGATAATACATATATTTACAAAACAGATCATCAAAAAATAGTCCAAAAAATATATTTTAAGAATTTTTTTTTTAAATATTCGATATATTCCTCTATTTTCATTTTCTTTGTGGTCCAATAGCCAACTGGTCTAACATCATTCGGTCCAATATCAGGTAGTCTTTTCTCCTCCGCCTTCTGTATTGTCTGAGCGAGTTCTAAGATTTCTAAAACCGATGCTTTATCTCAACCAATATTTTAGTTAAATGCTGCAGCAGCTCCTACAAAAGGAAGTTCATGACATTTAACTAAACACGCATAGTGTCTAAATGATACTGTACTAACGCTTTCAAAATAAAATGTATAGTTTATGATCTCTTGAAACTTCATGACATTAATTATAGCCACATCCATTTTGGGTAGTTTGAATTTCAGGGGGGGGGGGGAGGATGATCCCCTTAATTTTCCAGTGAGATACCTCCCCTTCCTCCATGGGATCGCCGATGGCGCATTTACAATAATATTATGATGTTGTCCCCCCCCCCCCCGCCGTCTCTCTCTCTCTCTCTCTCTCTTTCTCTTTCTCTTTCTCTCTCGAAGGGATTCTAGTGAAGATATGCGTGAAATTGTCTTGACCTATTTTCTACGTGTGAGGGATATAGAAAATGTACATGTTGTGCAGGGGTGTCGATCCGTGTTCATGATTGGGGGGATGATCGGCAACAGCGTAGCCAGGATTTAATGTTTGGGGCGGTTGTGAGCACGCCAAGCGTGCTCCCCAGGAGGTAGGTTCAGGGACCGGAGGGGGAGCTTTTCCCCTCCCGCGCGAAGCGCGAAAGCTCTGAAGTTTGAGCAAATTTGAGAGAAAGATAACGGCTCGTATATAGCACCTTTTTTAAGGCGGAAAGTTAGTTCGACGCCCTAACTGCTTTTCAATTATTTGTACGAAATACTGCACAGTATAAACAGGGGTGAGTGTAGGGAAGGGGGTTCCCCCTTCCTGCCCGAAGTGCGAAAACTTTGACGTTTTATAGCAAATTTTAGAGAAAGATAACCGCTCGGAGCACCTTTTTTAGGCGGAAAGTTCGTTCGACGCTCTGACTGCTTTTCAATTATCTGAACGCAATACTTAACTGTATGTATCAAGGGGTTGGTGCAAATTTTTAGCAAATTTTGAGAGAAAGATAAAGGCTCGTAGCGCCTTTTAGGATTTTTTCTCTCCCTCCCCCTGTTTTTTTTCGCCTTTTTTTTTGGGGGGGGGGGGGCGACTGCCCCACCGCCCCCTTGGCTACGCGCCTCATCACCGGCGAGGGACCGAAGCGACCATGCGGTTGAGGGTGTGGGAGTGGGTATCCCCGGTCCCACACCAGGGACTTTTTCAAAAATCTGTGAAAACTTGCCTTTTAGAGCATCCCAAAATGTTTTTTAATGAAAAGAAGAAAGCACGGATCTACGCCAATGGACGGAAGCCTTTCACTGAGAGTAACAACTGCGAACGAAAGAATTTTCGCATTGAAAATCATTAAAGAATGTGATCGTATTTCAAGATCAAATATAATGAGTTTGGATAATTATTAGTTTTAAATTTTATCAAAATTCTTATTTATTTTATCCAATAAATATTGGGGGTGATAATACAGGCCATCCCCCACCTCATGGTTTTTTTTTGGCATATATACCCCCATCGCCCCCCGGATCGACACCCATTATGTTGTGCCCTGTACAAAAATAATGATTTTAGATTAGGAGGGTGGGTCGCGCTACCTAAGCCTACCCGTCCTGCATGATTGTACCAGGAAGAAAAGGGCTCAAGCGTTTGAAAAAATAATTAGTGCCGTTCCAATCTATACTTTCGGTGCTTATGGACACAGAAACAAAGAAAATATTGAAGAAACATTCAATAATCATATAGGAGAGGAAGCAAAGAGACTGAATGAAATACTTCTGCTCGATTATGACCGAGGAAAATCGCTTACCGACTTTGGTATGGAAGTATGTATCGGCCTTGCGAAACACCCCCCCCCCCAAAAAAAAAAAAAAAAAAAAAAGAGAAAAGAAAAGAAAAAGGAAAAAGGGGGAGGTGAAAGAAAAAAAAAAAATCAGAAAAGGTCCCACCGAGATTTGAACTCGGATCGCGAGATTCAGAGTCTCGAGTGCTAACCATTACATCATGGGACCGGTATTGACCACGAAGGAGCACACAAGGAACCCATATATTAGGGCCCTCTATCAGTCAAAAGAGAAGATAGAGTAAGATGATGATGATGATAACGGATATGCAGAAATTAGGAACAATTAAAGAAAAATAACAAGAACAACAATCAACCAACCAACCAACAAACAAAACAAATACATTGAAATGGTATGACAATGCAGCGAAATTCAAAGTGTACTACTGTTCAAAAGTTTGTCGATAAATTTAGTATCATAGCTATATATATTATATTATATTCTAACATATAATTAAACATATTAATTTCTTGGTTTGATAATACATATATTTACAAAACAGATCATCAAAAAATAGTCCAAAAAATATATTTTAAGAATTTTTTTTTTAAATATTCGATATATTCCTCTATTTTCATTTTTTTGTGGTCCAAATCAAATAGGCACAAAAAAACATTTTTTTCTCTATTTCCCCATATATTTCTGTATTATTTTTATGCTATTTTCTTTGGAAAGGAAATTAGCTAAAACGATATTTTCTGGGTATATTTTTACTATTTGTATACGATTTTATTTTGACTAGGGTCTCTCTCCTGATCTGCAGCTGATTGAATGAATCATGACGAGAGGTTTATGAAGAGGTATACTAGAATATATAAATAAACTACAATTCAGTTATTATTTGCTTTTTTCCTGGGTTTCATCCTTCCATTTCCCGCCCCTTTCATACCCATTTTACAAATTTTCTGAGAAGTTTATCAAATTGGTTTGTGACAGCCTATATGTTCTTTAGTTTAATTGATTATGCAGTCATAACAATAAAATATTTCATTTTACACACTTCTGGACAAAAATTCCCAAATGACAAGCCAAAATAATTTATATACTTTAAATTCATGGGGCCTAGTGCCTCGAATATAGGCAACAGATTCTTTCATTTGGGGTACCCTTTTATATCACTGGAACAATCGATTTCAAATAATCATTTTTTTAAAAAATTTTCCAACATACTGACTTTTTTTTTCTTTCTTTAAAAAAAAAGAGAACAATAGATCGTTTTATATCCGAGTAAAATTTATATGTCTTGTAGGCCGCCATGATTGGACAAATAAATCAATTACTAATCTAATCCTTTTCAACTGAAACCCTTTTAACCCCATTCTCTTTCCACTTCTATGTACAGGTATCTTATTATTAATTCCTATTCTAATTTTTCTTTTACCCATCTTTCTCTTTCTCTCTTTCTCTCTCCTCTTTGTCCCCTTCCCTCTCTCTTTCTCTCTCGCTCATCCCCTCTCTCCAGTCCTCAACCTCTCTATATCTTTCTCGATGTTTCGAAGGATGGATAATCAAAATCTTTTCTGAAGTTTGCATTTTGATATGTCATGCACAAGTAATTCAATATTTATTCAAGTTTTAAATATTCATTCACATTTTGAAGAAAAACTGCAGGAAACATGAGCATACACAATGTTATATAGACAATGAATCATTTTGAAGTGCAAATACCGGGTAGTTTAATTAATCAATTCACAACATCTCCAATTAATGATACATGTATATCATGAAAGAGTGAAGATATATAGTTATAGCCTTTTTTCCCCTATTCCCTGCCCTTCTAAATCATATATTTGTTTTCTCTGTCCAAACGTAGGTGTGTCTCCCTTTCTCTTTTGTACCAAGTTAAAACATATGGAGCCATTTTCAAACATTTTCATTTAGTTTTCTTCCAGGTCAGCGTAGATACCCATTGAATTTATCAGCATTTAAAGGCGGCCGTGGGGAAAGAAAGAGTTGCGTAAGCTTGTACACAAAGTTTGTGCGTCGAACGCGTCCGTCGGACTATTGGGATTAAATTTCGGACTGCACGAAGGCGACCGAATCTCGCACGAGAGCTCGAGCTCAGGCAGAGCATGCATGTTGTGCGGCGACCAGTCTATCCCGAGTTTGCGCCCCGGGGGGCAACGGCATGATCTGGTAACGATCACTGTGCCCTCTCGCGGAATAAAAACGTCCACAATCTGCGGTTGAGTATCCCTTTAAGAACCATGCAGTGCATTTTCATACAAAGACATACAACCACAATAACCCATTCCAAAAGTAATTTGTTAGACTAGCTTCAGTCAATGTTCCCTATAAATATATTCTGTGTTGAACTTAGAGAAACATAAGAGTGCAACTTTACTTTTCATTTCACACAATACATTTATTGTATATTTACATCTCAACATATGTACTGCATACATATGGATCATACCATTTTTTTGGAGCAACAGCCACCTGTAATGTTTATTTGGTAGAGCACAGAGCAGCATGTCCCCCTTCTAAGATTGCACATAAAACAGCTTTGGAAAGACGTTCAGTCGAACCTCATTATAACAAAGTCCTTGTGGCCAAGGAAATTATTTTGATAACTTTGTTACATCAGGGCTGAAAATCAAGAAAACAGAAAGAAGTGGGACAGGCAAAACTACCTCGTTATATTTTGTGCTCTTTATAATTGTGCGTTTTATAATGAGGCTCCACTGGATCAATTATTATAACTTCAGGTCGGCAAAGTTTAAAAAAAACTAAAGGAAAACATGACTATTTCTTTAAAAATAAGCTGTCAGCTTAAAGCCAGAAAAGCGCTAATTTATATATTTAACATATAGTTATCGTCTGAAGCTTGAGCTTAGCCTGTGGGGGATCTTGACTTCCACTCACTGGAGGATGTTCCTCCGCCATCTTTACACTCTTAGAACAGGTGGTAAAATAACATGTGGTTAAACAGTTGTGGTCAAACTTCGTCCACATGTCAAAATGTTACCCCATTTGTGGTAATCATCAACACACTTGGACACGATGACAAAAGAGAGTGGGCAAAATATACTGCTCCTCATTGCATTGGCGGATCCAGGGGGAGGGGGGGGGGGGCACTTCCGGCCCGTGCCCCCCCCCCCTTTTGGAAGAGAAGTATGCATTTTGACCATAGACGATCCGCCATTTTCTCGATTGTGCCCCCCCCCCCCCTTTAGAATGAAGACCTTTTTTTTTTTTTTTTTTTGCTTGTCAGGGAATTATGGAGGGAAACTGGACCCCCATAACCCCCTACTGAGCGAAGTTTGAAGGTTTGGCGAAAATTTTTTTTGTCGCCCACCCCCCCCCCCCTTGCGAGACCAAAAAAATACGGGTCTACCTTTTGACAAACTTTCATTTTTGTGCCCCCTCTTTTACTCAATCCTGGATCCGCCCCTGCCTCATTGTACCCTCCACAATAACCCTGTTTACTAAGTGATTCAAATTTTATGCATACTTTTGAAACAAAGGTTGTTCTTGACAACCTGAAAGCTTGCCAGAGGCTTGTCAGACATAGCAACAAGTAATGTATGCAAACTGGATTCCAAGTATTGTAGTTCATTCATTAATAACAGGTTAATGGAATACCTCGTTGCTAGGTCCCCAGGAAAGAAACATCCATGAATTTGAACACTTAGTAAATAGGTCTATTGTTCTGGTAGAAGAACATCCCTCATTGCTATTATGTAAAATGAGTAGAACCGTGAATATGCATGTGACACCAGTTCTACATTTTTTTACATAATAGCAATGAAGGGATGTTCTTTGTCTACCGGAACCAGTGTGGAAGGTACAATGAGGAGCTGTATATTTTGTCCGCTTCTTTGTTTGCCGTGTTCATAGTTCTAGTGTGTGTATATAGGCGCGAAACGCGGCTGGGTACGATCACATGCAGTGCAGTGGTGAAGCTACACCAGTGGCGTATCCGGGGGGGCGCAACAGGCGCGCCCCCCTATTGGCCGTCGTTAAAAAAAAATATAGCACTATATAGCACTATTTTGCATCTCAGCCCTTCTACAGAAGCAAAAATTTCTCCCCCATGACGGCGATCAATAATTCCTGGCGCCCCCTATTGGGAAATCCTGGATATGCCCCTGCTACACTACAGTTCATCGTCATCATGGAGTCGTTGCTGAGATCGTGGGGGATGCCGGCCGATTTCATCTCTTCATTTAATTGTAAAACATTCACATTTTCATTCTATTAATTTTATTATTGCGTCAGAAGCTATGTTATAGACCCAGAGCACATTTCAGAGTTGATTGCACATTGGAAGTGGATGTTTGATGTTGCGTTCCGCCGCGAAGGCCGGCGGAGGAGCCCCGGGCGGAACTTCCCGATTTACATGTGTGCACCAATACTTTCATAGCCAGCCAAAAATACCATGCCGTTAGCTCAGTTTTTTTTCCAGATTTATTCCTAAATATCTATAGTGTGACGCCACCATTATAATATAATTGTGTCTAAATTATATGTAAATTTTTTATGTGAAAATCAACCTTTCAGATCATGTTTATATAGTTGAAAGTCTGTTGTAACATTGTTTTGTAGTTAGTTTTGTTTTCCATTATTGAGATGCAAGTTTTAAGAGGAAATGCATTTGTCAAAACTATATTAAAATGTTTGAAGTTAGTGTTTTTTAAATTCACAAAACAAGAAACATACATCCAGGTTTTCGCCCTTTTCTTTTGGAAAATTGACCAAATTGTAAAAACAAGAAGCTTGTATATTGTTACTTTTATTGTGATTGATCCACATTCCAGCATTTAGAGTATAATTATATGTAAATTATATGTAAATAATTTAACCTTTCTGATCATATTTAAATACTGTAGTTTAAAATCTGTTAACTTTTTATTGGAACTTTTTCCATGCTTATTAAAATGCAAGTTTAACAAAACATAATTTTCATTGTGCATTTGTCTTGAAGTCTCAACTCATCCTGGTGTAGACATTTAGTGTAAAAAGTGACACACTGGGGTGTGGTAAAAAGTATGGGGTAAATTCTGTACCACTTAAGGGGTAAAATGATAACACAGCTGCGGGGTGAATTGTTACACAGGCTGGTAGTGGTTAAAAGTTGCACAGCATGGGGTAAAAAAGGGAACATGGTCGTTTCGGGGTAAGATGTTACCCCACCCTTTGGTGTTAACATTTTACACATTAGATGTGTAAAACATAACACATGTATCAAGCAAAATCTAACCACTCGTGGTGTGTAATGGTTTACACCACAGACGACCATGTTCCCTTTTAACACATTTTGGTGTTATTTTTTAACACCAATGGGGTAACTTTTTTTAAGAGTGCATAGTGACTTCGAATCAATGAACTTTTTGAGTAAAGTGTGCTGATGATTACCACAAATGGGGTAACATTTTGACATGTGGACGAAGTTTGACCAGAATCGGGTTTCTTTTTACCGCGGTGCACTGCGGCAGGTGTAAACGTCTAACTTGCATGCTGTGTACCCTTGTTTCATGCTTCTACACAGATATGTGTACATTTTGACACATATTTTTACCACAACTGTATAACCACATGTTATTTTACCACTAGTTTTACCACTAGTGTTGATAATAAAATATCAGGCAAACTGTACCTAAAAAATAATTTACCAAGTTGCATCTTAACCTTGTAAACATGGTGATGGAAGTTTACATAATCATAAACATAAAATGCACTTTTTACAAAACCGTTTGCAAAACATTTTACTTAATGACGACAAACTACATTGTGCATGTTATATAAACTTAACGAAAAGGACAATATTGCAAAATCTTTATGAAGAAATATCTTACAGCGTTATTTTGCAAGATTTGTTCAGTTTTACATAACTGTGTATCAAAATCATGTTAATGTCAACTGACATTCGTAAAATGTATTTTATACACAATAGTTTACAAAACATTTTACTTAATGATGACTTATAACATCTGCATGATAAAATTCCCTTTAAAAAAATACTTGTACTTAACACATTTTACATAATAGGCATTTTGGGGGCAAAATGAATTTTACTTAAATAGTGCTAAGTAAATGTTACATAAAATTTTACATTTTGCATGACATATTATATGCGAAATGTAATTCATTACAAATATTTAGTAAAATACTACATAAAAACATTTGAGACAATTTTACATATATTAAGTAAAAATTTTACAAAAGGAAGTTTACATAATGAAATATTAAGTAAATATTTCTCTGTGTGTGTTGGTTTATCTCAAGAAGTGTGTTAGTTAAATGATGAGGCAGCTCCTACAGAAGAAATTTCCTAGTTATATTCCAACTCATGTAGGCCAAAGGCCTACATGTGTATGAATAGCTTAAAAACAGGAAGTTATTCAATAATCAATTTCAGTTTCCATCACGGAAACTAGGTCTGGCATATTTGATAACAAAAAGAAAAAGATGCAGAGTGTATTAAATGAAATTGTAATAACACTATCATATTAAAGGTTTAAGGTCTTTTGGAAGTTCATGACATTTAACGAAACAAGTATAGTGATGCTGCAAGAACACTCTCAAAATTAAATGACATATTCTGCCCTGTACAAAAATAATGATAAATTAAAAACATTATTTTAGATTAGGAGCGCGGGGTCTCTACATATAGGCCTACTGGGCCTGCATGTACCAGGACGAAAAAGGGGTCAAGCATTTGGAAACTTACTTTTAGTGCCATCCCAATCTATACTTTCTGTGCATTCTGTCCTGGTTTGTGGGCTCATAAACAAAGAAATATCTAGAAGAGAAATGCAATAATATATACAGGCGAGGGAGCAAAGAGACTGAAAGAAAGCCATCTGCTCGACTATTAGCGAGGAAAATCGCTTGCCGATGAACATCGATAATACTGCCAGATTTTGGTATGATATGATATTAATAGGGCTTGCGATACAAAAACAAAACAAAACAAAAAACAAAGCAAAACAAATTTGGAAGGTCCCACCGAGATTTGAACGCACTGACCCAGATATATTAGGGCCCTCTATCTATCAATAGAGAAGATAGAGTAAGATGATGATGAAAACAGATTATGCAGTAATTAGGAACAATTAAAAAAACTAAAAACTAAAAACTAAACAAAAAACAACCAAAACAACAAAGAAGTGTATTAGTTAAATGATCAGGCAGCTCCTACAGAAGAAATTTCCATATTCCAACTCAATTAGGCCCAAGGCCTACATGTGTATGAATAGCTTAAAAACAGGAAGTTTATTCAATAATCAATTTCAGTTTCCATCACGGAAACTAGGTCTGGCATATTTGATAACAAAAAGAAAAAGATGCAGAGTGTATTAAATGAAATTGTAATAACACTATCATATTAAAGGTTTAAGGTCTTTTGGAAGTTCATGACATTTAACGAAACAAGTATAGTGATGCTGCAAGAACACTCTCAAAATTAAATGACATATTCTGCCCTGTACAAAAATAATGATAAATTAAAAACATTATTTTAGATTAGGAGCGCGGGGTCTCTACCTATAGGCCTGCTGGGCCTGCATGCACCAGGGAGAAAAAGGGGTCAAGCATTTGGAAACTTACTTTTAGTGCCATCCCAATCTATACTTTCTGTGCATTCTGTCCTGGTTTGTGGGCTCATAAACAAAGAAATATCTAGAAGAGAAATGCAATAATATATACAGGCGAGGGAGCAAAGAGACTGAAAGAAAGCCATCTGCTCGACTATTAGCGAGGAAAATCGCTTGCCGATGAGCATCGATAATACTGCCAGATTTTGGTATGATATGATATAATAGGGCTTGCGAAACAAAAACAGAAAACAAAACAGAGCAAAAAACAAAACAAAACACAACTGGAAAGTCCCACCGAGATTTGAACTCGGATCGCGAGATTCAGAGTCTCGAGTGCTAACCATTAGACCATGGGACCGAAGTTGACGATGAGGGAGCACACAAAGAACCCAGATATTACGGCCCTCTATCGGTCAATAGAGAAGATAGAGTAAGATGATGATGAAAACAGATTATGCAGTAATTAGGAACAATTAAAAAAAACCTAAAAACTAAAAACTAAACAAAAAACAACCAAAACAACAACGAGAATCAACCAACCAACCAACAAACAAATAAAACATATTGAAATGGTATGACAATGCAACGAAATTCAAAGTCTACTACTGTTCAAAATTCGGTAAATTCAGTATCATAGACATATCTGGCCCTCCATCATTCTGCAGATGTTAAAAAAACAGGGGTTCAGTGTTAAAGCCACCTGTAATATTTATTTCTTGAAAGAGCACAGAGCAGCATGTCCCCCTTCTAAGATTGCACATAAAACAGCTTTGGAAAGACGTTCAGTCGAACCTCATTATAACAAATTCCTTGTGGCCAAGGAAATTATTTTGATAACTTTGTTACATCAGGGCTGAAAATCAAGAGAATAGAAAGAAGTGGGACAGGCAAAACTACCTCGTTATATTCAGAGTTTGTGCTCTTTATAATTGTGCGTTTTATAATGAGGCTCCACTGGCTCAATTATTCTAACTTCATGTCGGCAAAGTTAAAAAACTAAAGGAAAACATGACTATATCTTTAAAAATAAGCTGTCAGCTTAAAGCCAGAAAGGCGCTAACTTATATATTTAACATTGTATTGTATTGTATTTATTTGTCTTCCCGTAGAAATTCCTGCTTTTACAACGTTCGTGACATTGGTAATTGCAATACAAACATACATCATTAATATTACAGAGGTATCATAATTCAAGAATATTCTTCAGAAAGACGAGGTAGCCTGGTAGAAGCATGGCTTGTTGTATCAGGCTCCTCATAAACTAGCAAAACTAGACAATAAGAACACAAACTTCATACATTGTGATATATGGTATAGATACGTGAGAAACATAATATAACAATATTTACAATGAAACATGGAATCTAATCTAGGAGGAACACAGAAAGAGAAAGACAGGACGAGACTAGACGAATACATGAACAAAACAAGAATAAGATAACAGACAAAAATCACAAGACTATTTAACAACACATGGGAGATAAATCGTTACGCTTTCACAATTGGAGTTGTACATATTCTAGCATATTGTAGGTGTAGAGAGTAGCACACGAATTAAACTTTTTATAATCCAACACAGTAAAGTTCCAAAAGGGACTCTTTCAATTTTCGCTTAAATACAGGCAGACTAGCTGCCCCGGTAAGGCCTTTATCAAGCGAGTTCCAATATTTTGGGCCAGCGTAAATCAAAGTCCTTTGTGAAAATTTGCTTCTAAGAAATGGTAGATGATAGCCTGAAGCTTGTCTAGTATAATATTTGTGTATATCTTGATTTTTCACGAACATTGAAGTCAGTACTCTAGGTAGACATCCTGCATTCAACTCATACATTATTGTTCCTACATGTAACTTATATATATCCTCTATTTTCAATAGTTTACTTTCATAAAATAGTTTGTCAGTATGTGCTAAATATGGCATATTATGAATAATTCTAATTATCCGCTTCTGAAGTAGAAATAATCTAGTTACATTCATCTGTAATGAATTACCCCATGCGAGAACACCATAATTAAAATACGGCAGAATTAAACTTGAATAGAGCATACACAATATACCTCTTGGAAAAATTAACCCTAATTTATGCAACACTCCTGCATTTCTAGACAACACCTTTACAATACTATCAATATGTAATTTCCATGTTAACTTATCGTCAATATGCAATCCAAGAAATTTGAGGGAACTCACTCTATCAATTGGAACACCTGTAAGTATAACATCCCCTGGTAAATCATGTAAAGAATTACTAAACAGCATATAATGAGTCTTTTGAACATTCAAAGATAACTTGTTTGCGCGAATCAATCTCGTTACATTATCTAATGCACTATTCATCCTCTCTAGGAGAGTCAAAGGATTATCGTGTGACAAAAAAACACTGGAATCATCAGCAAACAATATAAATGATAACATATTTGAGGACAAATGAAAGTCATTAATATATATAACAAACAAAAGTGGCCCAAGTAGAGAACCCTGGGGTACACCATGAGAGACATCTAAAGGTCTTGAATCATATCCATCTAAGGAAACATACTGCTTTCTTCTGGTGAGATAGCTTCTAAACCATAACATAATAGTTATTGTCTTTGTGGCTCTGAACAGATGAAGGTTTCAAGAATGCCATACCAGGGCCCTCTTGCATAAAAAGTTGCGATGTAACGCAACTAAAAAAAAGTCCAAAATACGCAATCCTAATTGGTTGAAAATCAAGTTGCATTTAATTTTTTGAGTTGCGTTTAATCGCAACTGTTTATGCAAGAGGTCGAGGGCCCAGGAGGGTTACAAGGTTGTTTAGAAATTGGAATGATAATTGACATCAGCTGGTCCTGGTAGTGAGGGAAGTATAGTCACTGTTTCTTTCTTTCCTTTCTTTATAATAATAATAATAATAATAATAATTGCATTTATATGGCGCTTTAAACGGGCGTTTCTAAGCTCAATGGTTGTCTGTCTAAGTAAGTAAACTAGTAAACACGAAACATAAAAGCAATATAGTAACTACATGTATGCGCCTCCATAACATTACAACTGCTTAAAAAGATGGGTTTTTAGGAGGATTTTAAATGATTCAATAGATGTGGCATTCTGAATATGGGATGGGAGTTTGTTCCAAAGGGTAGTTGCAATGGACGAAAAGGCTCGGTCGCCATACCGGGTTTTTGTACGTGGGCCGTAAGATAATTAGAGAGAGGAAGATGAACGGAGGGGTCTGGCAGAAGAGGAAGAACAAAGGGTGACTAAGTCTTGAAGATATACGGGGGCAAGATTATGTGTGATTTTGTATGTGAGAAGTAGGATCTTGAAAGTAATACGAAAATGGACCGGTAGCCAATGAAGTGAGCGGAGAACAGGAGATATATGGTCATGTTTTCTGATAAGAGTGGAGTTCCACAAGGGTCCGTTGCCGGTCCCCTGAATGTTTCTTCCCCGATCCTCTATTTTGTATGTCAAAGATTAGTTAGATTACACCCTTTACTTGGGTAGTCGGGCTCTACTCTGTTGCCCCTAAACAAATATTGAAACTGACTAAGATGGGTCTTATTGTATTTTCATTTGTATCGGATATAGGAATTACCCACACACTTGCACTACGTATATCCACAAACACACCAGCATGCACTTGCAAACGCACCGACATCACGCATACAGTTGATCATCCTCCAAAATACCGGCACTTTACATTCTTGTATCAATAAATGGATTCACACGCTTACACTCCCGGTATTCTTCTTGACGATATACACGATAGCAAATATTACATACCTCTAGAATTCAATGATACATTTTCTCATAATAAACGCCAGAAGTCTGAACAGAAACTTCGAATATTTTGAGAACCTTTTGCACTCCTTAAATAACTTTGCTTTTTCCGTCATTGGGTTCAATTTGCCTAATTATAAGTTGATTAGGGCAGATCGCAAAGGAAGAAGAGGGAAGGTGTTGCATTTTATATTGCTCAAAACTTAAAATTCAATATCCGTTCCGATGTTAAAATAACACAAGCAGAATCATTATTTATTGAAATTGACAACTCGAATCTCAATAAGGACATTATAGGTTTAATTTATAGACCCCTGACTGTAATTTCGAATTATTCTGTGATGAACTGGATTTATATCTTCATAAAATAAGTCATGGAAACAAACATATTTTTATGCTTGGTGACTTTAACATCAACTTCTTCCCCTCATCTGATAACAGTAATTCAACCAATCTTATTAAATTAATGTATTCATATGGCTTCATTTCGATTATTAATAAACCCACCAGAATAAATTCACATTTCATCAACTCAGATTGACAATATTTTTTCCAACTTACATAATAACAAAATCATCGGGGGGGGGGGGGGGGGGGATTTTGTGTTCTGAAGTTTCCGATCACCTACCATATTTTTAACGTGTGAATGCAAACTATATGTTGCCCTGAATAATTTGATGAGCTTTTATATCGCAAAGAATCCGAACGTAATACATAATTACTGAAACAGGATTTATTTTTAGAGGGATGGGCAGATGTCTACAATGTATATAATGTCAAAACAACATACAAACATTTTAACAACAATTTGCAATTTTATAGGTTTTTGCTGTCAATTTCGGACTTTTGTCATTCAATTTGATATAAGAGGCATTCAAATTAGCGAAAAAAATCTGCACCGTAATATTCATCATTCAACTTGGTATTTCGGTGATTCAAATTCGCACTTAGATCAAACAATTTAACACTTTTCTCATTCAAAATAGAAAGTCGGTTGGGAGCATTCAAATTCGCCACCATGCCGGAAAGCGTCTCTGCCACCATTCAAATTCGCACGTGGGCATTCGAATTCGTAATAAGCCCATTCAATTTAGCATGTTTAAGGTATTTGGACTTTTAATTAATTTACTTTGAAATAAATTGTTTTGTAATGCGTGGTTAGGCTTCCTTTTCATTACTCATTTCCATTCCATAGGCCTTATAGCTTTCATAATCATGGACTTAAACTCAATACCCCAACCCTCCCTAATGAAAAACACAGATACTTTTATGAAAGAAATAATTTTCCTAAATAACTTTATTAGTTATTACACCCACTTACATTTATTTAACAATATAACATTAAGAAATAGATCTTCACTTGAAAGTGCGAACAATAATTATAATGTAAACTTGTTAGACCATAAATTAGAGAAAAGTCAGTCAATAATGTTATAAAAAATTGCTAAAATATATGCAGATGAGATAAACATGAATTCATTAAAAGAATAAAAGAATACATAAAAGCTCATATGCAATTCGAAACCAATATATCAAAATTAATAAAAAATAACAACCAAATAAAATGTTTTCGACGTAAATTACGAATTCGAATGCTCAATGTGCGAAAAAGAATGCTCTGAAATGAATTTGAATGCTGGAATAACGGTATTGCGCAATCGCATCACCTCCCGTTCTAAATTGAATGAACGTTTTATGAACTTGATGCATTTCTTGCGAATTCGAATGAAATTAGTCTAAATTGGATTGATAAAAGTACTAATACGAATGCTTAAATGCTTGTACACGGCCAAATTCTTCTAAATTGAATACACGTAGTATGAATTTGACTGATGAACTTACGAAATTGACCGTAAAAAACCTATATTATAAAAAGAATATCCCTCTAGACAAAATTAAAAACAAGTGAAGTAAACCCAGGAATCCTTGGATAACGAAAGGTTTATTGAAGTCAATACAAACACGCTATAAATTACATCTACGCAATCCAACTGACACTGACCTAAACACATATAAAACCCTATCGCAATAAATTAACAAAATTAATCCGTACATCCCGTAAATTACATTTTTCTAATAGAATAAAAAAGGCTAGTTCAAATACTAATGCAACTTGGAAAATCATCAAAGAGGTTATGTAAAAAAGACAGATCCCCCACCCATGGATAATATCACACTACATGGTACTAGTGATCCAAGTATTTATGCAAATTCATTTAATTCATTTTTCACGAATATCGGCCCTGAACTTGCCAGCAAAATCAATAGCCCTAAGGCTCACTTTACAGACTTTCCGAACAAAATCAAGAGTCTCTCTTTTTAAACAAATCCCAGCGAAATTGTTAATATATACCCAGAGATTGGCCCAGAGATTGGCCATATTCACTCGCTCCGCTTACTCCTAATTTCTAAACGGGGATAGTGAGATGGTCTAAATGAGGATCGATGGTTTCAGGAAGCAAAAACAGCAACAAACAAAAAAAAAAACAAAAAAAAAATGGCCCATTGAGGTGCAAAAATGCAATCACACTTAGCAGTTGGCATTATATACTCCTTACCCTCCTGTTGATCGATCGCTTATCCTTTTATGGCCCGATCCCCAGAAGCCCCCCCCCCCCCCCCATGATAAGCGTCTGCCAATTAAGCTACATGTCGGACGACTTACTGGAGAATTCTGTTTGATAGTTGATAAGAAATAGGCCTAAATCAGTTTATTGCCGTCGTTCTCTCATCCTTGTTCCCCCATCGTTTCTTGTTTCTCTCCATTCCGGTGTCTAAACGAATTGTCTTTGCGCCGGTTGTATTTGCCCCCCCCCCCTCTCTCTCTCTTTAGACAGAGGGATGAGGGACACGGGGTTGGTGAAGTTATGCGATATATCAATTCCACCCCAACTGTATTTCTTCCATGAAATTCATCTATTTCATCCTAATTTCCTGCGTTGAGTACTGCCTGAATTCTTTTTCCGAGAGTAAATACTATTACTTCCGTTCGTCTTTTTTTCTTTATTGATTGTATTTCTTGTATTTCGCTCCCCCCTTCATTTTGACCCTCCTTTGGCATTTTGGTGTTTTTTTATTTCTATCAATTCTGAAGTCCCGTTTTTCTTCTTTTTTCTTCATTTATCCTATGGTTATTCCGGTTTTTTTTCTCCTCCATTTATCCTAGAGTTATTCATTCATTTTTTCTTTATCCTAGAGTTATTCCTTTATCTTTTCCTTCCATTTCGTCATCCCAATTTCTTTTTGAAATGTATTATTCATGTATTTTCCTAATAGAGTATTGCTACCATAACTCATAAAAGTATTTGCTGTAATATATCATTATTATCATATTTTCTATTTATTGTTTTATATGTATTTGAATAAATAGTCTTATGCTGATTCAAGCTGATTTAACAATCAATGAATACAGTCATTTACTTATATTTTTATTTTCCATTCTTATTTCCCCCCTCAAATAATACATGTATTTCATTAGTAGTCATTATTATATCATCATGATGGGTTACTATTTACTTTGGATTTTAGCGAGACTAATTACACTTCTCCGATTCCTTCTGTATTTTCCATTTTTTTCGATTTTCAAGTTATTCAATTTTGTTGATGTATAGACTGATTATTATAAGAAATTAATATTTATAACTTTAGCCGCCTCGTAATAAGAAAAGAACTACCATTTTCACAGTGCTCAATTGTTTCTCTTCTAATAAATGCATTATTATAATCATCTTTACATAATCGTTTCGTGTGTATTCCGTCGTTATCTATTCTCATTTTTGCCGCAAATTATAAGCTCTCAGCGGTCGGAAGACTTATGAAATCAGAGAGTTCAAACCGGACTAAATCAGTTCGATTTTCGCTAACGTCTAAAAATGTCAGGCTGTGAAAAGTATAACTTTTTTCCCCCTGATTTTAACATTTTTGATACCCATTTCACTGTACGCACGTACATCGCCGGGTATTGAAAAACAACCCTTGTTTTTTGTGTACAAGCATGGTGCCCACCTTGTCATGCAGTGCCCCCCCCCCGGAAATGGATGTGTAAAGACATTTTATCGAACAATATACAACGTGTAAAATGCCTGAATTGGAGCTCCATTGACAAAATTGGGGATTATCTGAACTGGCGTTGGCGACCTTCGTTCGTATTTTCTTTGTTCTCATCTGCAATGAAAAGACAGGAAATCTATAATAATAATAATAATAATAAGATGCTTATATAGCGCAAAATACAAAATAGAGTCTATGCGCATAACAAAGTAAACTGTGAACAGATGGTGCATCCCGGAGCTGGAAAAGAAGATAGTTCCAAAGTGTCGGCGCAGCGTTGCTGAAAGCCCGGTCCCCGTAGAATTTAGTCCTTGGGAGTCTGGCGGAGGTTCATGTCCGTGGATTGAAGGTTTCTGGTAGGGGTATATTCACTGATGATATTTGATATGTAGGACGGGGCAGTACCATTTAAGGCTTTGTACATCATCAGCAGGATCTTAAATTGGATGCGATGGTGGACTTGGAAGCCAGTGTAATTGCAGAAGAAGAGGTGTGATATGTTCATGTTTGCGTGTCCTTGTTACGATTCTCGCTGCAATGTTCTGGATGCGTTGTAATTTCTTGATCTCCACGTCTGGCAGGTTTCCGAGAAGAGCATTACAGGTGTCAAGCCTAGAGGTGACAAACGCGTGAACTAACATTTTAGTTGTATCCTGGTCCAAATAATCTCGAATGTGACCTATCTTGCGTATTGCCCCCATTGCTGATCGACAGGTCTTTTTTACGTGAGACTTCCTTGTGAGGTGTTGGTCCATCATGGCTCCAAGGTTGCGAACAACCTCAGAAGTTGTTACAACTTGCCTTCCCATACATATCTTGATGTCAGGGCTACATCTCGGCAGAAACTATTCACGCTCTTGAAACCGTTAGAACCCAAGCTGTGCTCAGTTTATCGTTTGTAATCTATGTCGACTGACTGAATATATTGAGTTCAATAAAATGTGAATAATGTTACTCTTTTGTACAGTAAAACAATTCAGCAGACGAAGCAATAATGAAAGTATGTATGATGCTGATCATGAGAAATCGTGAACTCCATAATAAACCTATGAATGTAAAAAACAAGTAGAAGAAATGCCCCCCAAAGATTTTCATCTATTTATTTCATTATGCATTTGATTTTTTTTTTGCCTCATGAGTTTTGATCGTACTCTTTGTTTCCACTTTTCCTGTTGGTGTTTTTTCTGTTCTGTTCTAAACGAATATACGAGCACAGAATACGAAAGTGTTATTGAAGAGGGTGAGAGAAATGCAAAATAGAGTGCTCAGAATGATTAAAAATTTAAGGTGATAAAGAAGTCAGAAATGAACACCGAACAAATGACGAGAAAAGTGTCATTCCAGATAAAGATATGAAAATAATGTTAGCTCGTTTATTGAAACTGTTTTTTTTTCTACCCCAAATCGTTATCATTTCAAAGTAAAACAAAGCAAACCACTATGTCAAATGTATAATCATTCGAATCAGTAAGGATTTATGTTTATTCATGTAGTAATGAGTGAAATAAATGGTGTAAAAGTGGGCTGGTCTCTTCGATTTTCTCAGACCGCATATATGCGGGCTCAGTCCACGAGTGGGGAAAACTGAGCCCGCATATAATATTATGCGGGCTCAGTCTTCAACGGGTTAAAGAAGCTTCACCTAGCTTCCTTGATGAAGACAACTGAAACAAAATACTTAAAGTTCCTGTTTATAGCATATAAGCGTTAGAATATCACGATCACGGAAAACTTTCTTCATAAGAGATATCATTTCGCCAGTATACCTGCCAGATAAATCATCGATTTCATACAACCCTTACATATCTTGATAGACGACAAGAAAAGCTGAGTATTAAGGTAAGAAATTCAGTAAATCACTTAAGATTGTCGTTGGGACTGCTAAACACAAGTATGAATTCACATCATTAACATTTGGAATTTGTGTTAATTTGTCTGCTATGTTATGTAAAATGTAGATGTTTTGTTAACCCCCCCCCCCCCCCATCCATATGAGAGGAATGTTCATGGGCAACTCCGGATGTGTAGACCACGGTGCAAGTTATTGCCCCCCCCCCCCGGCTTTCAAAAGGGCCCGACATACTCCGAATTCATCTATCCTGCATGGATACGATACTGAGGATTGAGAATAACCATTCTTGTTATCAACATCATAATTATTTGGTATTGTATGACATATCTTAGATGTACTGTCACAGTTGAGTGATTTGAGCAGTTTACCAAATATGGGAAGGTCGCGGTTTCTAGGGCCGGTAAGACACAAATGTCCTTTGCCAAGACATTATTTTATATTTGCCACTCCATATACACAGGAGAGAGATGGGAAACTGTTAGGATATAATATGGTATTGTGCATAATGTAGACATAATCACAACTCTGCAGTTGTCCAATTATATTAGACCTCATTTCATGATTTCGGCTATAGCCCACAGTAGATCGACAGCCCACGAAAACGTAATGAGACCGACAATTTTGGTCTCGCGGGCAAACTGAAAAGGTTCAAGCGACCGAAAAGATTGTGAAAAGAGATCGACCGGTATTGTCGGTCTCGTGGTCTAACAGTCCACTGAGATTTCCCGGACGATTTCTTTCAGCTCACACCTTTGCCATAAGGTCCGTATGGTCGACTTCATGTTAATGTGAGATTATTGTGTGCTTCGATCTGGTTTCAGTCTTACCTCTGACTCATGATGGCCACCTCCCCGGAAACCTCAGAAGATACTTGGAACAATACTGCAACTGTGGAACCTACTGCATCCCTACCCTCCATGTATGCTGATTGGACACAAGCTGCAATTGTTGGCTCTTTACTGATTACCATGGGTATAGTTGGCGTCTTTGGAAACACGATGGTGTTAGTGGCTGCTTCCTTGTCCAAATGTCTGCAGGACACAACCCATGTGTTTGTGGTGAGTCTTGCTATCTCTGATCTCACTGGGGCCATGACCCTACCATTCCAAGGTATCTCAGTGCTCTATGAGGATGTATGGCCTTTCAGCAACGGACTGTGCACTCTGACGGCATTGCTGGCGTACTTGACAATATCAACCAGCGTCATCACTCTGGCTGCAATTGCAGTCAACCGATATATCATTATAACCAAGAGTAAGAAATTAAGGCAGAAGATCTACACGCGCCGTTGCACTGCTGCAATGGTAGCATCCTTGTGGCTTCTTCCATTCCTGCTGCATGTAATGCCGCAGCTGTTTCCTGCAACAGGTGGTTTTAGATACGATCCTGGCTCCAGGATCTGTTGCTGGGACTTGGAACATCCAATGGTGAAGGTGTTCCGAATCGTAGTCTCAGTCTACTCCACTAGCTGCACCATTGTAATAGTCTTCTGCTATGTTGCCATCAACGTCTACGTGTGGAGACATGTCAGGGCAACACGGGACAACCTCAGGTTATCTACTGACAATATCAACAACGCAGAGACATTATCACCTGGCCCAAACAAAATGCAGATGGACATCACCAAAAATTTGGTGGTTGTTGTCGTGGTTTTCTTTGTCTGTGTTCTCCCTTGTTCCTTCAATTTCCACGGGCCTGAGCGCCAGATACGTCATATCAGCTCTATGTACCTCACCTTGCTCCTGTATCTCTCTACTTGTTTGAACCCTGTCATATATGCGGTCAAACATCCAAGGTTCAAAGCAGTGTTCAAAAGCATGTTCTACTGTCGGTTCCAGGAGATTCCTCAACCATCGGAATGGCTCAAGAAAGTACTCCGTCGACGAAATATGCCAAATACACTCTAACAAACATGTATAATTATGCAAGTTGATACGACATAATATCAAACAAAATTACGATAAGAAATGTTTACATAAATGGAAAAAGGGAAGAAATTAAATAATTACACATAATAAACAGTTGTACTATCATAATTCCGGTCAAAATTAGGCTTAGCAAAGAGGAGTCAATTGAAAAGCCCAGTTTGTATTTCATAGACCACTTTCTGAGAAAAGAGTCAACCATTGTTCTGAGTATATGCAAATATAATTATATTTGATTATATAATCACATGAGATTTGAGGTCATCAGTTATGGTTTCTTTTAGTAAAGTTCAATACACTAGCTGCATTTAACTCGCAATGGACACTTCTTCGTCGAGGAAATATGGCTAATCAGTAGATCTACTTAATGATTGTGCCTGTACTTGATGCGACTTTAAATAAAATAAAAAACAACAGGCCTACTGATCTGACATAGGCCTACTATTGTAATTTCTTCAAAAAGTTGCTTTAAATGTCACTTAGTTACTCACTAAATTTTTGTTTAGTTACTTTAAAAAAAAAGAATTAGTAGACAAAAAATTATATATCCATCAAAACTTATAATTCATTTTAGAAATGTGCGAACATTACAATGGCGTAACGTCTTCCTAACTGAGACTGAAATTGATGAAAGTTTATGAAGTATTCATGGAAAAGTAAAGAAGGGGATATCAAAAAGAAACTCCCTAGTGAATAAGGATTGTCAGATTTTTAATTTCCCTTTCATTTGGATAAAGTTTCGATTTTCTGTAATCTTGCTAAGTCGTGATACATGACAGATACAAAAGAGAATCGATTGAGTATAAGGTAAGACGTTTAACGTTTATTTTGATCAAATGTAGGGGACTGACGATATTGTAATGAATACACTTCATCTTCGTAACAACAGTGATTATGATGTTTCTTTTCAGACTGGTTTCTAAAAAAAAGAAAGCACTTAGAAATGGCACTTTTAAGCGGGATTCAAAATTGATTACTAAGTAATGCAACTATTATCGTCAATGTTCTATTAGTTATGTTCATTTATATCATAGGCTTCGTATAGTGTGATGTGAAATAATAATATTATTGATATTACAGAGAGATAGACCTGTATCAACAATCAGGATGGACACCACGACGAACCTGGAAGGAAACACATGGAACAGTACCTCACCTGTAGAACCAACCACACCCTACGTGTATGCTAGTAGGTCCCAAGCTGCAGTTTTTGGCTCTTTGAAAATAATCATCGGAATACTCGGTATCTTTGGACACTTGATGGTGTGTGTCGCTGTCTGCCTTTCCAAAAGTCTGCAGGACACAATCCATGTGTTTGTGGTGAACCTTGCTATCTCTGATTTCCCCACGGCCCCGGCCTTACCTTTCCAAGGTATTTCGGTGCTCTCCGAGACTGGATTGCCTTTTGGTGATGGGATGTGTACTCTCACGGGAATGTTGTTGATCTTGACTGCCGTGCCAACCAGTATCCTAACTCTAGCTGCAATTGCAGTCAACCGGTACATCATCGTCAGAAAAGCGTCAGATGTTGCAACAGAAGATCTACTCGCACCGCGCCGTTGCTGTAATGGTAGCACTCCTGTGGCTCTTTCCATTTGTAGCGGTCGTGGTACCACGTCTGATTCCTGCAACAGGAGGTATAAAATATAATCCTATCTTTAGAGTTTGTCTCTGGGACGTGGAACATCCATTGGTGTTGGTGTTCCAGGGCATAACCTCTGCCATTTTCCTTTGCTGCACCATCATAATAGTCTTCTGCTACGTTGCCATCTTTGTCTATGTCTGGCGGCATGTCAGAGCAACACAGGACGACTTAAGGGGATCCACTGACAACATCAACAGCCAAGAGTCACCACACCCAAATAAGATGCAGATGGACATCACCAAAAATTCGACTATTGTTGTGGTTGTCTTCTTCCTTTGTGTTCTGCCTCATTCTTGTAATCTCTTTGTACATAACTACAGCATACGCGTGGCTTATTATGCTTTGCTTGTGACTCTCCCTACCTGTCTGAATCCAATGATATATGCGGTCAAGCTCCCCAACTTCAAGATAATCTTCAGATGCATGTTCTACTGTCGGTTCCAGGAGATTCCTTAACCATCGGAATGGCTCAAGACCATACTTCGTCGCTAGAATGTGGTTAGTGAATAACATTACATAAAAGGCTTTGTATAATGAGACAATAATTTTATTGCCTTTTCAGAGGAAACACATCATATATCTATCACAATACTTCTGATTTAAAGTTCCGAGATGATCTGATGATTTGATGATTTCTTATATTTGTATTTTTCTTTGAACTGAAAATATGAATTTGAAAAATATTTTTATTCCTATGTATAGAGAGAAGTGGTCTTTTTCCATGTCTTTGGATATAATTTTAGAAAATTGAAAGACGCAATATTTTTCATCATCACGTTCACTCATGTCAACACTAGTATTTCAACTTTAACCCATTTATCTGGAAGAAAATACAGCCTCTTTCAGTGGTAGCCCATGCATAAGAGCGGAGTTCAGCCGTCTCCCATACAAAAGAATCAACGGGTCGGCATTGTGCGTGGACAAAGGGCGGCCCTTAGATACTTTTGTCCTCGGGATGCTGAATCCGCCTATGTAGCCCGTGCATAAGAGCTTAGTCCCCCCCCCCCCCCCCCCCCACACACACACCCCTCCCACTCCCCCTTCTCTCTCTCTCTCTCTCTACCTCTCTCTTCTCTTTCTCTCTCTCTCTCTCTCTTTCTCTCTCTCTCTCTCCTCTAAATACATACGAACAAATATTGTACATTGGCGTCAGATTCAGGTTAATGTCTTCTATACACATGCAAGGGCTTTGGCAACAATGGAAAGAGGAGGGTAAATCGCTTGTAAATGGCCTTTGCACTCGAGAAAGCAATGGACTTTTTAATAATTTGTTAAGATGTGACTAAAAAATGAATAGATATGAAAGAAAGGAGCGTTATTAAGTTTCAAATGCCATTGAGTTGAAAGATATAATATAGGTCTTCTCGGCCAACTTCGTAAGCTTTGCATTCGTTTTGATACATGAGTCATTCAAATTCGCGAAATACTGATGTAGGCTTGAGAATGTCATTCAAAATGGCACTTCGTTCATTTGAATTACTTCTTTGGTCAATGGAATTTGCACTTGTATCATTCAATTTAACAACCGGTTACAAATGCGCAGTTTGCATTCAAATTCGTCAACGCTGGCAAAGCGGACGTCCGGATCATTCAATTTCAAACCTGGTCATTCAACATAACAAAGTTTTCATTCAAATCCGCCTATCATTACAAACATGTAGTATATGCACATTTTTCTCATCTAACAAAAGTGAGCTTTATTCTTTATCAATATCCGGTGATGTGTTTAAGAAATAACTCCTTGCATACCACCTAAGGGTCATGGGTATCAACAGGCGGGGGGACAGGGGGACATGCCCCCACCCCCACGATTAGGATGGTGATTGTGATTATGACTGTGGTAGAAAGACTACATATAATGTAGACAAATATAAATGGCCCAAAAGAGATCATGACCGCCGAATAAATTTTCGACCACAAAAATAATGAACAAATAAACAAACATGAAAATAAAGCGATGTCCCAGCATGTAATATCCCACACCACACACTTTGCTAATTCTACATGTCGATGTGACTAGGTATAAAAAAATTATATATGATCGTTCAGTTGCTAAATACCATGGGTGTTGATTTAGTGGGTATACAACCCTATACTATACCCTATAATTCAAAATGAATATAGCACGGAACGAAGCTAGCAGATTTATATGAAGATTGGGTGAGATTAACATGATTATAACGTGTTTATTTTGTCTGCAAAGCGTGTGAAGTTGTATGCAAAGAAATGAATTTGAATTCACGGAAGGCGTTATTGCGTAATCGCGAATCGTCTCGCTTTAATTTGAATGAAAATTCTCCAAAGACGAAACACGTTTTAATTCGAATGCAAATAAAATGTTTTTGAATGACAGTTTTATGAAATCGAACGCTAAAAAAACAATTTGAATGATAAAACACAGCTACGGTGGCAGAATCGGTGCATTTGAATGCACATAAAATGAATTCGTGTGGCCAGCTTACGAATTTGAACGAGAAATCCTATAGTTAACAAATATGATCAAAACCAACTTGTCATCTGTTATAATAGCACATTTATATTATATTGAAGGTGTATCTTTATTCACTTCAATTGTATTATGTGAAACTCTATATGTTTTATGTATTTGCAGGCAGATTATGTAGTGAAATTTGTTTTGCTAAATAAAAGGTTTATTATTGTTGATTTACAAAATTGTTTCTTGTCTGTTCTATAGGTTATCTCTCAACACTACATCCATGAATTACTGTGAAACTTAATACTGTACTGCTGTATAGATATATCAAAATTTACTTTTTTTTTTCTTCAATGATCTTTATTGACGATTCCATGAAACACAAATTATACAATCAACATATTCTCTTGAATGTTCTAACAATATAAACAAATAAAATATTTTATCATCACTTATATAATTATCATGGAAAATATTCTCCCTCTGGATTGTAAAATCAAAATTAATAAATGAGCGTTTCTAATGCTGTAACTGAACTGAAATTATTCCATACATGATTACACGAACACTGTTCTCCCCTCTACACACACATAATACACACACGCACACGCACACACGTTTACATGGCTTTACTTCCGAGGACAACTATTGTTCCTCTATTGTTACTCGTCCTCGGACAGTCGACGGAATAAGGCACAAATTCATTGTTCGACGTTCGAGGACTATTGTCCGCCTTCCGAGGACCATTGTTGTCATGATTTTTTTTTTTGTTCTCTGTCCGAAAATGTCCTCGGACATAATGCTAAACAAACGCACACAGACACGTACATGCATATGATACTTTATATGTTATTTTACAATTATTAATACACAGTTAAATTTCAAATTTCAAATTTTTCAATTTAATGACATTTATTTCCAAATTTGTAGTGTAAGTGTACAAAGTATTTAAACAAAAATATGACAAAATATACATTCATGTGGAACATGATGAAATATGCAGTCAATTTTCAGAAACTTGTGTTTTTCATATACTGTATGTATGAAGGCATTTTTTTGTGGCCTTAATATCATCTAATTGAATCATACATACATGCATCTTTATGCATTGAAAGGGTGGATATTTTGTCCGATAGTAAACAAGCAATCTATTAAAAATTCAGCTTTTTAGTGGAGTATTTCCTTTTGATGTACAATATTTTCGTCGCAAATGCTAACATTGCATATCATAAAGCTAATGAACACTGGCAATAATCGGTTAATTATTTCATCAGGAAGATATTATGCAACTAAATTGCCTATCCAAGGAGACAGATTGTGTAGTGAAAGTTGATTGAAAAATGTATTTTTTCTACTTTGATATTGATAATATCATTTTTGATATTTCCTTCATGATGTGATCAAGATATTGCTAGTTATAACACATAACTTTTAACCAATTCATTGTATGCATGCATGTACATTGTATATATATGTGATCAGCATTACTTATCACTCAGGGTTTGCAAGGTTTTTTACTGACATAGCGCCAACTTGTGTCCAACTCAATGAGAAAATCTGACAGATTTGAGGTTGGAATCACCTAAGTTCCAGGGTATCCTGGAAACCTGGTTTCTGACACTCTACCTCTCTTTTTGACACTACCCTCTCTTTCTGACACACTCTCTCTCTCTTTCTGATACTACCCCTCTCTTTCTGACACTCTCCCTCTCTTTCTGACCCTCCTATTTCTTGCTGTCACTCCCCTCTCTTTCTGACACTCTCCCTCTCTTTCTGACACTACCCTCTCTTTGTGGCATTCTCCCTCTTTCTGATACCACCCCACTCTTTTTGACACCCTCCCTCTCTTTCTGACACTACCCTCTCTTTCTGACACGTACTCTCCCTCTCTTTCTGATACTACCCCTCTCTTTCTGACACTCTCCCTCTCTTTCTGACACCCTCCCTCTCTATTTCTGACACTACCCTCACTTTCTGACACCCTTCCTCTCTTTCTGACACTCTCCTTCTCTTTCTGACACTACCCTCTCTTTCTGACACTCTCCCTCTCTTTCTGACACTCTCCCTCTCTTTCTGACACTACCCTCTCTTTCTGACACTCTCCCTCTCTTTCTGACACTACCCTCTCTTTGTGTTACTCTCCCTCTCTTTCTGATACTACCCCTCTCTTTTTGACACTCTCCCTCTCTTTCTGACACCCTCCCTCTCTTTCTGACACTACCCTCTCTTTCTGACACGTACTCTCCCTCTCTTTCTGATACTACCCCTCTCTTTCTGACACCCTCCCTCTCTTTCTGACACTACCCTCTCTTTCTGACACCCTCCCTCTCTTTCTGACACTCTCACTCTCTTTCTGACACTACCCTCTCTTTCTGACACTCTCCCTCTCTTTCTGACACTCTCCCTCTCTTTCTGACACTACCCTCTCTTTCTGACACTCTCCCTCTCTTTCTGACACTACCCTCTCTTTGTGACACTCTCCCTCTCTTTCTGATACTACCCCTCACTCTTTGACACTCTCCCTCTCTTTCTGACACCCTCCCTCCCTTTCTGACACTACCCTCTCTTTATGACACTCTACCTCTCTTTCTGACACTCTCCTTCTCTTTCTGACACTACCTTCCCTTTGTGACACACTCCCTCTCTTTCTGACACTCTCCCTCTCTTTCTGATCCTCCTATTTCTTTCTGACACTCTCCCTCTCTTTCTGACACTACCCTCTCTTTCTGACACTCTCCCTCTCTTTCTGATCCTCCTATTTCTTGCTGACACTCTCCCTCTCTTTCTGACACTACCCTCTCTTTCTGACACTACCCCTCTCTTTCTGACACTCTCCCTCTCTTTCTGATACTACCCCTCTCTTTTTGACACTCTCCCTCTCTTTCTGACACCCTCCCTCTCTTTCTGACACTACCCTCTCTTTATGACACTTTACCTCTCTTTCTGACACTCTCCTTCTCTTTCTGACACTACCCTCTCTTTGCGACACTCTCCCTCTCTTTCTGACACTACCCTCTCTTTCTGACACTCTCCCTCTCTTTCTGATCCTCCTATTTCTTGCTGACACTCTCCCTCTCTTTCTGACACTCTTATTTCTCTCTGTCACTCCCTCTCTCTTTCTGACACTCCCTCGCTTTCTGACACTACCCTCTCTTTCTGACACTACCCTCTCTTTCTGACACTCTCTCTCTCTTTCTGATCCTCCTATTTCTTGCTGACACTCTCCCTCTCTTTCTGACACTCTTATTTCTCTCTGTCATCCCCTCTCTCTTTCTGAAGCTCCCCGATCTTTTTACCACTCTCTTTTTTCTAATTCCTTGCCTACTCATCCATATACCATTTCTCTCTTATTCTCTTTCTCTATGTTAGCTCTTCCTTTAGCATACCATCACAACGATGAATGAAAAAAAAAAAGAGTATGAAATCTCAACATTTTGTATAAAAGCAAATAATGATTAGTTTAATCTATTCTTCAGATCCATACCCACATGCTCATGGATGGGGTATGTCGAGCACTGAAGCTCTCCATCAAGGCTGAATGATCTAAACTTGATATTTTGTTGCAAACTCATATGATCATTTCAAAAATAAATAACAAATATTGTGTTTTCTTAACTTTCATTTATCACTGTATAAGCTGACAAGGCGACTCCTACTTTCATCACATAAAACCTCATGCATACATAATAAGATTTCTAACAACCTTTTATCACTGAAGTCAGGCAATTTGGTTGCATAATATCTTCCTGATGAAATCATTAATCCGACTATTGCCAGTGTTTGTGTTCATTAGCTTTATGATATGCAATGGTAGCATTTGTGAAGAAAATATTGTACATTCAAAAGAAAACACTCCATTAATAAGCTGAATATTTATTACATTGCTTTTTTACTATCGGAAAAAATATCCACCTGTTCAATGCATAAAGCCACAAGTATGTACATGTATGTATAATTCAATTAGATGACTTTAAGGCCACAGGAAAATGACTTCATACATACAGTATATGAAAAACACAAGTTTCTGATAATTGACTGCATATTTGATCATGTATATTTTGTCATATTTTTGTTAAAATACTTAGAAATAAATGTCATTAAATTGACAAATTGAATTGAAATTGAACTGTGTATTAATAATTGAAAGATAACATATACAGTATCATATGCATGTGTGTACTGTACCCTCGTATGTACAGTATGTATATATGTGTGTGTGCTTGTGTGCGTGTGTGTGTGTGTGAGGGGAGAACCAGCCAGTCTGCAGCCCGTGCGAAAAGCGCTTCTTCTACGGAACTCGTATTCATATCGGATCGAGTTTTATGAATATTCATGAGCAGAAGAGTACGGTATAAAACTGCCAATTACTTCGCTGTTTCTGGACGGATTTTTATCACAAATGAAAGAAGAATAATAATTCTACCAATATCTACTTACAACTTAGAAGTTTGACTTGGAAGACTTTTTAAAATGAATAGACCATTAACGAGCGAAAATAAACGACGTATATAACCTTCACGGAAAAGGGTGACAAACTATTAGTCAGATATCTTGCTGCAAAAAAAACCTTAGATCATTGGAATCGTGAAAGATTACTCATTCAGAAATACCAAAAACTTGATAAAATTTAGCTTTTATACCACTCAGGAGTTAGGCAAGTTCAAGTATGATACAGATTATTTCCAATCTAAAATGAAATCGTGCCTAATGATGATTGGACCGCTAACCAGCACGTCACACAAAGCGTCGTCTGCTCGATGCAGCCGAACGAGTTTATTGCATATGGATGCACTACTTCGAGTCGTACACCTATACACACACGTAAGTACGATCTAGTACTACAGTGGCGGATCCAGAAATTTGAAATAGGGGTGGCGCCAGCGGAGAGGGAGCGGGGTGTGGGAGGGGGTGGCGCGCGCCCTTCAAGCCCCTGCCTGGACCCGCCACTGTACTAGGGCACTTTCATGACATTTACACATTTACATGTATCAGCACAAGTCGTGGGCTCAATTTGATGTAACATTGTACATGTAAACAATAGGCCTACTTTGTACCCTGCATTGATGATAAATTTTGTGTGAGCAGGGAGCTCTTCCACCTCCCCGGTGTTAGCGCTAATGTCATATAGGTCATCCTTGAGGAAGGGGAAGATATCAATCATTGTTAGATATATATAATTATATTGTTTTATTGTCCATATAAGGAAATTCGTCTTGTTTACATGCATTATACAACTGAAGAATACATACAGGTAATTATCAACAAAAATAAAGATAGATACATAATAATATACCTGTAGAGCATAATGTTATGCGAGTTCTTATGAATATTGTTATCATTCTGTAATATTATTATTCTTTTCCTTCTTCTTTTCTTATTATTTCTTATTGTTATTTACAAACTCATGTTCAATAACATCATTAACATAATTAATTATTTTCTCGGTACTACAAAATTTCAATATGGCACGAAAAAGAGACATGATAACGAAGCTTTTCGACCTGCACTCATCAGGTTATCACGCAGGTATATAACAAATTACTTGAAATCAACTATATTATACTCGGTGAACCCGGACGCAACCTAGACGCCGTAATTTCAGAACAATCGCAAAGCCTCCAGCGTCCGTGTTATGGTGCGAGATATAACATGCTCCGGGTAACCATTGTCAAGGAGAATAGTTTTGATTTTCGCGATTTCGGGAGCTAATTTGCACGCAGAGCAAATCCTAAGGGCGCGGCACAGTAAGTTTCTAATGAGCCCAATCTTGTATGAAGTTGCACTGTACGAGTCCCATCTCGTGTATTGTCCGGTGAATGTGGGCTTGCGGTAGACGAAAGTGATAAATTTCCCATCACTTCTCTCCACGAGAACGTCGAGAAATGGGAGCGCATTGGACAGTTCAACTTCACATGTGAATTTTAGCGCGGGATGGAGCCGGTTCAGTTGTGTAAGGAAAACCTCACACGCTGCGCGGTTGTCAAAAATTGCAAACGTATCATCAACATACCGACAATACACATGCGGGACTATATTAAGATCGGTGGCGTTCTGTAGCAGGCGCATTTCATGAAAGCCAACAAAAATGTTAGCGAGCGCGGGGCCTAATGGGGATCCCATAGCCACACCATCTATCTGTGAATACATCGTATCATTGAAACTAAACTCAACCGCGCGAGTGGCCAAGTTCATGAGATCAATGAATACGGGCTCAGGAACAGGTGGTGAGTCTAAGTCGCCATGATAGAGATAAGAAGCACAGATGTCAATAGCTTCTTTCAGTGGCACGTTGGTAAATAGGCTAGAGATATCGAATGAACACATAACACAATTCCTATTATCAAGGGGCAGATCGCGGACGAGTTTAGCAAACGTAAACGAATCTCTAACAGTATGAACAGACAAACAATCTAAGACTGGCTGAAGTTGCTCGCTTAGCCATTTTGCCAGTTCATGCTGCGCTGACCCAACCATCGATAGAATAGGACGAAGCGGAACGTTGGTTTTGTGATTGTTCTGAAATTACGGCGTCTAGGTTGCGTCCGGGTTCACCGAGTATAATATAGTTGATTTCAAGTAATTTGTTATATACCTGCGTGATAACCTGATGAGTGCCGGTCGAAAAGCTTCGTTATCATGTCTCTTTTTCGTGCCATATTTAAAGGACAATATAACCTATAGAACAGACAAGAGATCAAGAAATCAACAATAATAAACCTTTAATTTAGCAAAACAAATTTCACAACATAATCTGCAGATATATACAACATACAGAGTTTCACATAATACAATTGAAGTGAATAAAGATACATGTTCAATATAATATAAATGTGTTACATTATAACAGGTGACAAGTTGGTTTGGATCATATTTGTTAACTGTAATGTCTTTCAACTCTGTGGCATTTGAAACGTAAAAACGCTCCTTTCTTTCATATCTATTCATTTTTTTAGTCACATCTTAACAAAATTATTAAAACGTGCATTGCTTTCTCAAGTGCAAAAGCCATTTACAAGCGATTTACCCTCCCCTTCCATTGTTGCCAAAGCCCTTGCATGTGTATAGAAGACATTAACCTGAATCTGACGCCAATGTGCAATATTTGTTCGTATGTATTTAGAGGAGAGAGAGAGAAAGAGAGAGAGAAAAAAAAGAGAAGAGAGAGAGAGAGAGAGAGAAGGGGGTGGGATGGTGTGTGTGTGTGTGGGGGGGGGGGGGGACTTTAATATCTTCCAGATAAATGGGTTAAATTTAAAAAAATCTAGTGTTGACATGACTGAACGTGATGATGAAAAATATTGCGTCTTTCAATTTTCTAAAATTATATCCAAAGACATGAAAAAGACCACTTCTCTCTATACATAGGAATAAAAATATTTTTCAAATTCATATTTTCCGTTCAAAGAAAAATACAAATATAAGAAACCATCAAATCATCAATTCATCTCGGAACTTTAAATCAAAAGTATTGTGATAGATATATGATGTGTTTCCTCTGTAAAGTCAATAAAATTATTGTCTCATTACATAGCCTTTTATGTAATGCTATTCAAGAACCACATTCTAGCGACGAAGTATGGTCTTGAGCCATTCCGATGGTTGAGGAATCTCCTGGAACCGACAGTAGAACATGCATCTGAAGATTACCTTGAAGTTAGGGAGCTTGACCGCATATATCATTGGATTCAGACAGGTGGGGAGAGTCACAAGCAAAGCATAATAAGCCTGGCGTATGCTGTAGTATTGTACAAAGAGATTACAAGAATGAGGCAGAACACAAAGGAAGAAGGCCACCACAACAATAGCCAAATTTTTGGTGATGTCCATCTGCATCTTATTTGGGTGTGGTGAATCTTGGCTGCTGATGTTGTCCGTTGTTGCTCTTACATGCCTCCAGACATAGACAAAGATGGCAACGTAGCAGAAGACTATTACAATGGTGCAGCAAAGGAAAACTGCAGATTTTATGCCCTGGAACACCAACACCGATGGATGTTCTAAGTCCCAGAGACAAACCCTGAAGATAGGATTATATTTTATACCACCTGTTGCAGGAATCAGATGTGGTACCACGGCCGCTACAAATGGAAAGAGCCACAGCAGTGCTACCATTACAGCAACGGCGCGGTGCGAGTACATCTTCTGTTGCAACATCTGACTCTTGGTGACGATGATGTACCGGTTGACTGCAATTGCAGCTAGAGTTAGGATACTGGTTGGCACAGCCAAGATCAACAACATTCCCGTGAGAGTACACATCCCATCACCAAAAGGCCATCCAGTCTCGGAGAGCACCGAAATACCTTGGAAAGGTAGGGCCAGGGCCGTGAGGAAATCAGAGATGGCAAGGTTCACCACAAACACATGTATTGTGTCCTGCAGACTTTTGGAAAGGGAGGCAGCCACACACACCATCAAGTTTCCAAAGATACCGAGTATTCCGATGATTATTATCAAAGAGCCAAAAACTGCAGCTTGGGACCAACTAGCATACACGTAGGGTGCGGTTGGTTCAACAGGTGAGGTACTGTTCCATGTGTTTCCTTCAAGGTTTGTCGTGGTGCCCATCCTGATTGTGGATACAGGTGTATCTCTCTGTAATATCAATAATATTTATTTCACATCACACTATACGAAGCCTATGATATAAATGAACATTTAAATACATGCATCATTTTCATGTTCATGTGGAAAGAAACGAACTAACAGAACATTGACGATAATAGTTGCATTACTTAGTAATCAATTTTGAATACCGCTTAAAAGTGCTATTTCTAAGTGCTTTCTTTTTTTTTAGAAACCAGTCTGAAAAGAAACATCATAATCACTGTTGTTACGAAGATTACGTGTATTCATTACAATATCGTCAGTCCCCTACATTTGATCAAAATGAACGTTAAATGTCCTACCTTATACTCAATCGTTTGTATCTGTCATGTATGACTTTGCAAGATTACAGAAAATCGAAACGTTATCCAATGTGAGGGAAATGAAAAATTTGCCAATCCTTATTCACTAGGGAGTTTCTTTTTGATATCTCCTTCTTTACTTTTCTTCAGGAACTTGATTTCATCAATTTCAGTCTCAGTTAGGAAGACATTACGCCATTGTGATGTTCGCACATTTCTAAAGGTGATAGACAGAGCTATTGAAATTGTCTTCAGTTGATTTTTCGAAAGTAGTTTTTATCGTGTTAAGCGTGATTTGAAAGGCTGGATATCAAACACGTAGACCTACTATAACTGGAAATATGTTTAAAAAAACAAAATTGTGTAAATGATCCGAAAGTGTAACTGCGATAGCGAAAGTCGCCAAGCTTATAGAAAATAAAAGCATTAACTTGGCATAATCATAGATCGGATTTAACACAACAAAACAATGCATGAATGAAAATATTCTACGCTGATACTAATACGATTGAATTATAAGTTTTGATGGATATAGAATTTTTTGTCTACTAATTCTTTTTTTTTAAAGTAACTAAACAAAAAATTAGTGAGTAACTAAGTGACATTTAAAGCAACTTTTTTGAGAAATTACAATAGTAGGCCTATGTCAGATCAGTAGGCCTGTTGTTTTTTATTTTATTTAAAGTCGAATTCCGATGGTTGAGGAATCTCCTGGAACCGACAGTAGAACATGCATTTGAAGACTGCTTTGAACCTTGGATGTTTGAACGCATATATGACAGGGTTCAAGCAAGTAGAGAGATACAGAAGCAAGGTGAGGTACATAGAGCTGAAATGACGTATCTGGCGCTCAGGTCCGTGGAAATTGAAGGAACAAGGCAGAACACAAACAAAGAATACCACGACAACAACCGCCAAATTTTTGGTGATGTCCATCTGCATTTTGTTTGGGCCAGGTGATGATGTCTCTGCGTTGTTGATATTGCCAGTAGATACTCTGTAGGAACACCTTCACCATTGGATGTTCCAAGTCCCAGCAACAGATCCTGGAGCCAGGATCGTATCTAAAACCACCTGTTGCAGGAAACAGCTGCGGCATTACATGCAGCAGGAATGGAAGAAGCCACAAGGATGCTACCATTGCAGCAGTGCAACAGCGCGTTGGAATGGTAGGGACATGGCCCCAGTGTGATCAGAGATAGCAAGACTCACCACAAACACATGGGTTGTGTCCTGCAGACCTTTGGACAGGGAAGCAGTCACTAACACCATCGAGTTTCCAAAGACGCCAAGTATACCCATGGTAATCAGTAGAGATCCAACAATTGCAGCTTGTGTCCAATCAGCATACATGGAGGGTAGGGATGCAGTAGGTTCCACAGTTGCAGTATTGTTCCGAATATCATCTGAGGTTGCCGGGGAGGTGGCCATCATGAGTCAGAGGTAAGACTGAAACAAGAAGCACACAATCTCACATTAATATGAAGTCGACAATACGGACCTTATAGCAAAGGTGTAAGCTGAAAGAAATCGTAAGGGAAATCTCAGTGGACTGTTAGCCCACGAGACCGACAATATCGGTCGATCTCTTTTCACAATCTTTTCGGTAGCTTAAAGGGATACGCCACCGGGCGGCCGTGGGGAAAGTCAGGATTGCGTAAGCCCCATTCACTCGTACACAAAGTTTGTGCGTCGAACGTGTCCGTTGGACTAAGTGGGATTATATTTCGGCTGCACGAAGCCGACCGAATCTCGCACGAGAGCTCGAGCTCAGGCGGAGCGTGCATGTTTGTGTGGCGACCAGTCTATCCGAGGTTTGCGCCCCGCGGGGCAACTGCATGATTAGGTAACGATCACGGTGCCCTCTCGCGGCATTAAAACGTCCACAATCTGCGGTTGAGTATCCCTTTAAACCTTTCAGTTTGCCTGCGAGACCAAAAGTGTCGGTTTCATTTCGTCTCTGACACTCACCTCTCTTTCTCTCTCTCTCTCTGACACTCTCCTCTCTACCTGAGACTCGTCTTTCTGACACAGGCCTCTCTTTCTGATACTCACCCTCTCTTTCTTACACTTTCCTCTCTTGATGACACTCCCTTCTCGTTCTGATATTTCCTTCTTTATCTAACACTCCCCTCTTCCTGACGGTAGCCATTCTTTCTGACACTCCCCTCAGGCTCCCTGATCTTTCTAACACTCCCTCTTAGTTTTTCTAATTCCTTGCCTACTCATCCATACCTCTTTTCTCTAATTTTCTTTATTCAAGTTTGCTCTCCATCTCCATGGGGTTCGAATCCCACCGCAGCACTAGCGTCCTTTGGCAAGACGTTAATCTACATTTGCCACTCTCCACCCAGGTGTTAAATGGGTACCCGGTAGGAATCCAATGACCGGGGATAATAGTATATATCTATACAGCGCCATGAGCGTCGAAAGGCGGACCTGTGCGCTATACAAGTAGCCACTATTATTATTATTATTTTCATCCAAACCACAAAGACCAATGGAAACAAAGACTATGAGATCTCCTCACTTTGTATAAAAGCAAAGAAAAACTAGTTTAATCTATTCTCAGATTCCTACCCACATGCTAATGGATGGGGTATAACATATACAATTTTTTTTCTACACAATCATGTCGAGCACTGAAGCTCTCCATCAAGGCTGAATGATTTAAACTTGATAATTTGTTGCCAACTCATATGGTCATTCCAAAAATAAATAAATATTGTTTTTCCTTTACCCTCATTTTGTCACTCTATGAGCTGACAAGGCTACTTTTTTCACATAATACCTCATGCATACGTAATAAAACAACCTTTTGTCACTGAAGTCAGGCAATCTGTCTCCTTGGATAGGCAATTTGGTTGCATAATATCTTCCTGATGAAATGATTAATCCGATTATTGCCAGTGTTTGTGTTCATTAGCTTTATGATATGCAATGTTAGCATTTGTGAAGAAAATATTGTACATTCAAAAGGAAATACTCCACTAAAAAGCTGAATTTTTATTAGATTGCTTGTTTACTATCGGAAAATATATCCACCCTTTCACTGCATAAAGACGCATGTACGTATGTATGTATATAATAATACTATGTATAATTCACTTAGATGACATTAAGGCCACAAAAAATGCCTTCATACATACAGTATATGAAAAACACAATTTTCTGAAAATTGACTGCATATTTGTCAATGAATGTATATTTTGTCAGATTTTGGTTTAAATACTTTGTACACTTGCACTGCAAATTTTGAAATAAATGTCATTAAATTTAAAAATTGAATTGAAATTGAACTGTGTATTGATAATTGAAAGATATTATACAGTATCATATGCATGTATATATGTATGTAATGTATGTATAGGTGCGTGTGCTTGTGTGGGTGCGTGCGTGTGTGTGTGTGGAGGGGAGAACAGCGTTCGTGTAAATGTTAATATACATGTATCTATATACAGTGTTAAGTTTGACAGTAATTATTGGATGTAGTGTTGAGAGATAACCTATAGAACAGACAAGAAACAATTTTGTAAATCAACAATAATAAACCTTTTATTTAGCAAAACAAATTTCACAACATAATCTGCAGATACATACAACGTATATAGTTTCACATAATACAGTTGAAGTGAATAAAGATACACGTTCAATATACATGTAATATAAATGTGCTACATTATAACAGATGACAAGTTGGTTTGGATCATATTTAACTATTATGTATAAACAACTCAGTGGCATTTGAAACGTAAAACGCCCCTTTCTTTCAAACCTATTCAATTTTTTAGTCACATCTTACCAAAATTATTAAAAAGTGCATTGCTTTCTCAAGTGTAAAAAGCGATTTACCCTCCCCTTCCATTGTTCCCAAAGCCCTTGCATGTGTATAGAAGACATTAACCAGAATCTGACGCCAATGTGCAATATTTGTTCGTATGTATTTAGAGGAGAGAGAGAGAAAGAGAGAGAGAGAGAGAGAAAGAGAAAGAGAAGAGAGAGAGAGGGGGGGGGGGGGAGTGGGATGGTGTGTGTGTGTGTGTGGGGGGGGGGGGGGGTAACTAAGCTCTTATGCACGGGCTACCACTTTAATATATTCCAGATAAATAGGTTAAAATTTAAAAAAATCTAAGTGTTGACATGACTGAACGTGATGATGAAAAATATTGCGTCTTTCAATTTTCTAAAATTATATCCAAAGACATGTAAAAGACCACTTCTCTCTATACATAGGAATAAAAATATTTTTCAAATTCATATTTTCCGTTCAAAGAAAAATACAAATATAAGAAACCATCAAATCATCAATTCATCTCGGAACTTTAAATCAAAAGTATTGTGATAGATATATGATGTGTTTCCTCTGAAAAGGCAATACATAGTCTCATTACAAAGCCTTTTATGTAATGTTATTCAAGAACCACATTCTAGCGACGAAGTATGGTCTTGAGCCATTCCGATGGTTGAGGAATCTCCTGGAACCGACAGTAGAACATGCATCTGAAGATTACCTTGAAGTTAGGGAGCTTGACCGCATATATCATTGGATTCAGACAGGTGGGGAGAGTCACAAGCAAAGCATAATAAGCCAGGCGTATGCTGTAGTATTGTACAAAGAGATTACAAGAATGAGGCAGAACACAAAGGAAGAAGGCCACCACAACAATAGTCAAATTTTTGGTGATGTCCATCTGCATATTATTTGGGCGTCGTGACTCTTGGTCGTTGATGTTGTCAGTGGATCCCCTTAAGTCGTCCTGTGTTGCTCTGACATGCCTCCAGACATAGACAAAGATGGCAACGTAGCAGAAGACTATTACGATAGTGCAGCAAAAGAAAATGGCAGAGGTTATGCCCTGGAACACCAACACCGATGGATGCTCCAAGTCCCAGAGACAGACCCTGAAGATAGGATTATATTTTATACCTCCTGTTGCAGGAATCAGTTGTGGTACCACGACCGCTACAAATGGAAAGAGCCACAGCAGTGCTACCATTACAGCAACGGCGGGGTGCGAGTAGATCTTCTGTTGCAACATCAGACGCTTTTTGACGATGATGTACCGGTTAACTGCAATTGCAGCTAGAGTTAGGATACTGGTTGGCACAGTCAAGATCAACAACATTCCCGTGAGAGTACACATCCCATCACCAAAAGGCCATCCAGTCTCGGAGAGCACCGAAATACCTTGGAAAGGTAGGGCCAGGGCCGTGAGGAAATCAGAGATAGCAAGGTTCACCACAAACACATGGATTGTGTCGTGCAGACTTTTGGAAAGGGAGACAGCGACACACACCATCAAGTTTCCAAAGATACCGAATATTCCGATGATTATTATCAAAGAGCCAAAAATTGCAGCTTGGGACCAACTAGCATACACATAGGGTGTGGTTGGTTCTACAGGTGAGGTACTGTTCCATGTGTTTCCTTCAAGGTTTGTCGTGGTGTCCATCATGATTGTGGATACAGGTGTATCTCTCTGTAATATCAATAATATTTATTTCACATCACACTATACGAAGCCTATGATATAAATGAACATTTAAATACATGCATCATTTTCATGTTCATGTGGAAAGAAACCAACTAATAGAACATTGACGATAATACTTGCATTACTTAGTAATCAATTTTGAATCCCGCTTAAAAGTGCCATTTCTAAGTGCTTTCTTTTTTTTTAGAAACCAGTCTGAAAAGAAACATCATAATCACTGTTGTTACGAAGATGACATTTGATCAAAATAAACGCTAAGCGTCTTACCTTATACTCAATCGTTTCTCTTTCGTATCTGTCATATATCACGACTTAGCAAGATTACAGAAAATCGAAACTTTATGCAAATGTGAGGGAAATTAAAAATCTGACAATCCTTATTCACTAGGGAGTTTCTTTTTGATATCCCCTTCTTTACTTTTCCCAGAATACTTCATAAACAGGAACCTTGATTTCATCAATTTCAGTCTCAGTTAGGAAGACGTTACGCCATTGTAATGTTCGCACATTTCTAAAGGTGATAGACAGGGCTATTGAAATTGCCTTCAGGTGATTTTTCGAAAGTAGTTTTTATCGTGTTAAGTGTGATTTGGAAGGATGGATATCAAACACGTAGGCCTACTATAACTGACAAAAATGTAAAGAAAATAAACTCGTGTAAATGATCCGAAAGTGTAACTACGATAACGATAATCGCCAAGCTCATAGAAAATAAAAGCATTAACTTGGCATAATCATAGATCGGATTTAACACAGCAAAAGGATGCATGAATGAAAATATTCTACGCTGATACTAATACGGTTGAATTATAAGGTTTGATTGATATATAATTTTTTGTCAACTAATTTTTTTAAAGTAACTAAACAAACATATAGTGAGTGAGTAAGTGACATTTAAAGCAACTTTTTGAAGAAATTACAAGTAGGCGAAGGACTTTCTTGAGAAATTCCGATGGTTGAGGAACCGACAGTAGAACATGCTTTTGAAGACTGCTTGAACCTTGGATGTTTGACCGCATATATGACAGGGTTCAAACAAGTAGAAAGATACAGGAGCAAAGTGAGGTACATAGAGCTGATATGACGTATCTGAGTTCCGTAGCAAATGGCGCTGGAAGATGAGGTTGTCAAATCCCCATTGACCATATTACAGGGACGTGAAGACTTATTTTTGATTGGGTACGGTGGGTGAACTTTCAAATCGTATAGGACATGAAGTGTCCAATGGCTGATAAAGCAACAAAGATTATTCGGGCGAATGTGCTCTTTAAATGAGAAGTGGATTTTTTATCACTGTTTTTGTGAAATCCCATTGTCTACAACGTTGCACTGTTTGCATCGGACGCTAGTGGGCGTTGGTCAGTGAGACAAAACGTATCAATATGAGAGCCAATAATGGCAACTTGTGTCCGATTAGCATACATGGAGGGTAGGGATGCAGTAGGTTCCACAGTTGCAGTATTGTTCCAAGTATCTTCTGAGGTTGCCGGGCCGGACAGCGTATTTTTGTTCTGTCAGGACTTGCGCTATTTATGTAGGGCTCTGGTCAAGAGGCCCCGTTTTGAAGACTTTGTGAGAGACTACAACTTTAAGACTTGTATTTTCCCAAAGTTTCGCCCTATTTTTATTTCAGCAAAAGAAAATTTTGTCGAAACTGAATATCCAATCTGAACCTAACGAGATTCGAACTCGAGCCACCTACATGACAAGCGCATCGTTTATCCAAATGCAACTGCAAGTCAGGTTCGCTCGTTTTATTATATCCCTACAGTTTGCTATTCATTAATATTCATGTGGACTAGTCTTGACGGAATAAACCGTATTGTCACTTGAATTTGGCGCTCAAATACTGCCCTCTCTCGTCGGTGGCGCAAGTCCTGCCCCAAAAAAAATAGCTGCCGGGGAGGTGTCCATCAGCATGAGTCAGAGGTAAGACTGAAACAAGAAACACACAATAATCTCACATTTATATGAATTCGACCATACGGACCTTATGGCAAAGCTGTTCATGAGCTGAAAGAAATCGTCCGGGAAATTTCAGTGGACACGATACCGACAATACCGGCCACTCTCTTGAGCCTTTTTCAGAATCTGTTCGGTCGCTTGAAGCTTTTCAGTTTGCCCGCGAGACCAAAATTGTCGGTCTCATTTCGTTTTCGTGTCTACACACGCGGAGTTTCCCATAAACATTCCTCTCACATGGATTTTTATTTTTTTTTTTTTTTTTTGGGGGGGGGGGGGGGGGGGGGTGGTCCCATTAACATTCCTCTTATTGCTTAGTAAACGCAAACTTACATTGAATGCATGAACATAAACACCAATTATTGCAAACACATGAAATCTTTCTTAAATTCATTAGGATTTTCACATATTTGGCAAAATCATGACACTTTTTCTATTAAAAGGTTATAGGAAGCTATACTCGGCAAATTAAAAGATAGATATATAAAAACCTGGAAAGACACCCTAATTAATGAAAACTATATACCGAATACTCTACAAAACTGAAAACATATAAAATCCTAAAAACCAATTATAAATTGGATAACTATACCTGTTGCTCGATATTGCTTATATCAAAATATACCCAAATCAGGATAAGTAATAGTAACCTAATGATTGAGGAAGGTCGTTACAAGAAATTAGCACAAGGATGAAATGCACTTCTTATTTAAATGTTCCCACTGAAATGATCCCACATCAAGAATGTTCTCTAAACAATGCTCTACAATAATTATCGTCTGTTTGACAGCCAGAAGGGCATTAACTCCAATAATTTAACATTTAACAGAGTTAATGCCCTACTGCCTTAGATTTGAATTCTATGCGAACATCTATGATTTGTTGACCTGAACCACTTTGTTAGTTCATGATATAGACAATGAATCGTTCATGCTTTTGTCTGTAACATCTGTTTTATGGCAACCTGCTATTTTTGTACTTGGAGGTACTAGTATCCCTATCCATTTGTTTCTTTTTTGTAATAGCACAATGCAATATAAAATGCCCATTTTTTGTCAAAACTTAAACCCTTCTTACGCTTGGTCATGCAGCATAAAAGCATTTTTGTCATTTAAGCCTGACCCCAGATAACCGAGACTGCCTTAAAAGCCTATGTCCTAGGCTATTTTGTTATTTCCAGCTGGCTCGATATATCCTGCAAAAAACCTTTTGCATGCCCTCACTCACTAATTGACAAATTGTACTTAACTTGCCTATTTTATTTCTCTTTTTTATCTCAAATACCTTGGCCCCGTAGCTTAATAAGCCTCACAAGTACTCAATGGTTAAACAGGTTAGTCGTGGTGTTATCTGTTTATTCTATGTTCATAACTTCTATACTCGTCCATAGCAATTTAAATGCATGCTCTGTTTCTGTTGTACACTTGTATTCTGTTTTGTTACTTGATAGTACCAAATTCCTTTCCCTCTTAAACCCTTTTGAATACCCTCTTGAATACCCTTAATGCTTTATGTGCACAAATACGCTTATCGGTGTTTGCTTGTTTATTGTCAGTATTCCATTATTGTACTTGAATACCCTTTATGTTCTATATGCACACATACATTTTCTGATGCTTACTTATTTTATTGTCAGCAACAATCCATATATTTTGGAACTATTGTTAAATAGCTCATTTGCCCTATAAGGTCAAGCACGAATACAGAACCCCAACCCACTTTTCCAGATTAACCAAGAAAGCCCCTTTCTTACTGAATCATTCCCCTTGTGGAAGAAGGCTAGCCTTAAGGAAATGAAACAAGATTGTCGCCTGTTTCAAGAACAGTTCCTGAACACATACAGTGAACAGAGCTCAGTGCATGAGATGTGGAACTGTTTCAAGACCAGTCTACTGAACATCATGGACACCCATGTTCCAGCGAAAACTACATCTTGTCGCTTCAGCCAACCGTGGGTCACAAGGTCTGTGAAACGGCTCTCGAGAAGGAAAAAGCGGGCCTTCAATCGCGCTCGAGCATCTGGCAGACCTCAGGATTTCAGCAAATACCATCAGCTTAAGAGGTCATCACAGGCAACCTGCAAGCAGGCGTACAACGAGTACATCAGCAATATCATCAGCCCTGACTCCACTACAAACCCAAAACGATTCTGGAGCTTTATCAACAGTAAGATGAATGATAACACTGGAGTATCTCCACTGAAAGACATCAATGGGAAGACACACTCAGACAGCAAAGAGAAGGCCGATATCCTGAATCAGCAGTTTACATCAGTATTCAACAGGGATGAAGACATGTCAACATTGAAGGATAAGCGACCCAGTCCATTTCCTGGTATGGATGACATCGTGATCTCCCAGCTGGGGTACACAAGCTACTGTCTGCTCTTGAGATCCACAAGGCTACAGGACCAGACAGACTTCCTGCACAACTTCTCAAGGCGCTGTCATTGGAGATAACACCAGTGTTGACTATGCTCTTCCAGGCCTCACTACATCAGGGCGTGGTTCCCATGGACTGGAAGAATGCAGATGTTGTCCCTATCTTCAAGAAGGGTGAGAGATGCAAGGCGGTCAACTACAGGCCTGTGCCGCTGACATCAATCGTCTGCAAGACTCTGGAGCATATTGTCTGCACAAGCATCCATGAGCATCTTGATGATCACCACATTCTGTCAGATGCTCAGCATGGTTTCCGCAAGAGAAGATCCTGCACATCTCAACTCCTTCTCACCATCCAAGATCTCACTAGCAGTGTCGACTCAAAGGACCAGATTGACGTTATTCTGTTAGACCTATCAAAGGCTTTTGATAAGGTCCCGCATGGAAGACTCTTGCATAAAATCCACTACTATGGAGTCCGTGGTAAAGCCCATAACTGGATTAAGGATTTCCTCACTGGTCGCTCTCAAAGGGTTCTACTCAATGGTTGCACTTCTCACACCTCTCCTGTCCTCTCGGGCGTTCCGCAAGGCAGCGTCGTCGGACCTCTTCTCTTCCTTCTCTTCATCAACGATCTTCCTGACTGCATATCACCCAAGTCCACGGCAAGATTGTTCGCAGACGACTGCATCCTGTACAGGACGGTGAAGAGTGAGGAAGATGCCCAGAGCCTTCAAAAAGACCTAGACAACCTCCAGGAATGGGAAAAAGACTGGCTGATGCACTTCCACCCGCAGAAATGCCACATCATGCATGTCTCTAACAAAAGGAAAATGTCTCAGACATCCTTTCCTTACTTCATCCACGGAGAGCAGCTACAAGAAACAGATTCTGTAAAATACTTGGGTGTCAACATACAGAGTAACCTGAAATGGAATCACCATGTACATGTGACAACCAAGAAAGCCAACTCAGTTCGAGGCTTCCTGCAGAGAAACGTGAGAGCCTGCCCTCCGAAGACAAAGGCATTACTCTACAAGACCTTGGTACGCCCTGTGATGGAGTATTCTGCAACGGTATGGGACCCATCTACCCAAGAGAACATTAGAAAGGTGGAAATGGTTCAACGTCGATATGCCCGCTTTGTCCTGGGTGACTATCGGCGCACAAGCAGCGTAGCCACCATGCTGAAACATCTTCACTGGATAAGTCTACAAGAGAGGAGGGCGCAACAGAAAGTGTACATGGTCTACAGCATTCTTCATGGTTTGGTTGATCTCCCTGTCACCAACTTCATCCCAGTTGCTGGCCCACAGACCCGCGGGAACCCACATAAGTTCAGGGTTCCCTTTGCTAGAACTCACCTGTACCAAACAACGTTCTACCCAGACGCTATAAGACTGTGGAATTCCCTGCCACCTGCTGTCGTCAACTGCACCTCCTTGGAGCTCTTCAACGTTATTAGACTCTCAAACTCGCAGTCCTGATACTAAATTTGTTAATGATATGATCACCACTCTAAATTCGAATGCCAAATATTTTGATGTACCTTTTGATGACAATGAACATGATAAAGCCAAATCATCCTCTTATTACTCTGAAAATCAATTTGCTTCACATTTTTAAAATATGCATACGGCTGAGTTTTCTTTGTTTCATGCTAATATTATAGAAGTATGAATAGAAACTTTGAGTTTTTGCGTAATCTTCTTGAACGGCTTAGTTTTAAATGTTTTGTAATTGGCCTATCAGAAACATGGCTTTCAGATACCCCTAATTCTTTGTTCACAATTCAGGGTTTTGATTTAATAGTGAATAATAGGACCAATAAAATCGGGGGCGGTGTTGCGCTATATATTTCCTCAGAATATAAATATAATAATAGATCTGTATTGAATTATGTGAATGATTCCATAGAAACACTTTTTATAGAAATCGATTTTGTTAATAGAAAAAATATCGTTATTGGAGTCATATATAGGCCTCCCAAATCTAGCCACAATGATTTCTTAATAAGCCTTCAAAATATTCTCTCAAACCCAATACTGCGGGGCAAGGATTGTTTTTTAATGGGTGACTTCAATATTAATTTATTGAACTACCATTCTGATGCTCTTGTTCATGAATTATATGGAACGCTTCTAACTTCCTCATTTATACCACTTATTTCTAAACCAACTGGCATCGCAGAACAATCTTCCACCTTAATCGACAATATATTTAGTAACATGCATCCCTTTCCCCAAGCGGGCGTTGTAATATCAGACTTAACGGATCACTTCCCCATATTTGCACATTTCCCAATCTTGCAGCAAACACAATACCCTTCTATAATATACAAACGGAAGTTGTCTGAAGGTAATATTAATACTTTCATAGACAGAATAAGTATAGTAGACTGGAATGATATTTATGATATGACTGATGTAAATAATAGTTTTGATGAATTTATGGCCAAATTAACTAGCTTGTTTAATGAATGTTGTCCTATGAGAAAAATCAATCTTCAAAATAGGAAAAGAATTCCAAAATCTCCATGGATAACACCGGGCTTATTAAGATCAATAAATAGGAAAAATAATCTTTATTTGAAATATAAAGCGAATCCCACTGAAAGTTCTAAATCGAAATATTTGAATTATAAAAATGCATTGACAGGGTTGCTAGAGAAATTAATCAACATGGAAATTAATCAATGAAGTTCTGAATAAACAGAAAAAGAAAAGTACTATTTCTAATATACAAATTGATGAAAAACTATTGATGAGTTACAAGATATTGTTGATCACTTTAATGATTATTTTGTTGAAATTGGTCCAAATTTAGCAAGTAAGATACCAAACTGTGATAGAAAATTTTATGATTACTTACAAAACCCTAACCCTAATTCTATGTTCTTTACTCCTGTAAATGAAGGTGAAGTCCTTGACATTGTGAACAATTTTATAAGTAAACGCAGTTGTGGACATGATGATCTGGATAATTTTATAATTAAGAAAATAATAGCAAGTATTGTTGAACCATTCACTTATATATGTAATCTATCTCTCTAAGCACAGGTGTTTTTCCAAACAAAATGAAATTAGCCAAAATAATCCCTATTTTTAAAAAGGGTAATCCGTTATCGCGATCAAATTACAGGCCAATATCTTTGTTAACCACTTTCTCCAAAATACTTGAAAAAGTAGTTTTTACTCGCACAATGGTTTTTTGAATAATAACGATATTTTACATGAATCTCAATTCGGATTTAGAAAACACCATAATACAACACATGCTCTCCTCTCTCTAATCAATAATATTACAAGTTCTATTGATAACGGTACCCACACAATAGGAATGTTCTATTTCTCTAAGGCATTCGACACTATAGATCATGAAATTCTCTTAAGCAAACTTTCACATTATGGCATAAGGGGCATTCTTGCAGACTGGTTTCGAAATTATTTATACGAACGTCAGCAATATGTCTGTATTGAGAACTGCATGTCACAATTAAGAAATATTAATTGTGGTGTTCCACAGGGTTCTATTCTAGGCCCTTTACTTTTTATCTTGTATATAAATGACTTTCATAGATCATCAAATTTATTGACTTTTATCATGTAATCTATTTTTCTCGCATAAAAGCCTAGAAACTATATGTAATGTGATTAATTCTGAACTGGATTCAGTTGCAAAATGGATTATGGCTAACAAGTTATCACTAAATCTAGAAAAAACAAATTACATGTTATTTAGTAATACTTTTAACGAACTTCCTCATCCAATTCTCATAGATAATATACAAATACAGAAGGTGATTGAAACAAAATTTCTAGGCACTATAATAGATAATAAGCTATCATGGAAGCATCATAGTATGTAAATTGATATCCAGAAACATAGGTATGATTAACAAACTCAAATGGTCTTTTCCGCCAAACATACTTCTCTCACTATACTCCACACTAGTTTTACCATATCTTAATTATGGAATATTAGCCTCGGGAAACAGTGCGGCATGCCTGTTAGACAGAGTTTTTTTTATTACAGAAAAAAGCTATGCGAATTATAAGTAATGTTAATTATCGCCACCACACTGATGGTCTTTTTTACTCTAATAATGTACTAAAAATTTATGATATTTACCGCCTCAATCTTGCTGTACTTATGTTTCAGTATCATAATCATGAATTGCCAACTGTCTTCTTCTTATTGCTTTGTTTTTGTTTTGTGTTCTGTTACTTCTGTATACCTGGTATGCTTTGTAAACTGAAAACTGAGAATGATCCTATATGTTTGGATTTTGAACTGAATTTGAATTTAAATTTGAATTTATGGAGTGGGAGGGGAAAACAAAACATCTTCATTCTTCATAACATAGCAGACAAATGAACACAAATCCCAAATGTTAATGATGTGAATTCATACTTGTGTTTTTAGCAGTCCCAACGACAATCTTAAGTGATTTACTAAATTTCTTACCTTAATACTATTCACACAGCTTTTCTATCGTCTATCACGATCTGTAAGGGTTGTATGAGATCGATGATTTGTCTTAGCAGGTATCCTGGCAAAATGATATCTCTTATGAAGAAAGTTTTCCGCGATCGTGATATTCTAACGCTTCCTGATATTCTATAGGCCCCTAAACAGGAAATTTAGGTATTTTGTTTCAGTTGTCTTCATCAAGGAAGCAAGGTGAAGCTTCTTTAATTAAACAAAGAGAGTACGATACATGTATACATGAAACAATACTCTCATATGCGTTTCAAATGCATATCAAAAATTATATGCATGTAGCCTTTTCTACATGGAAATAATAGGGATAACTGAATGATTTAATGGTTGATATTTGATTTCGAAATGCGAAATACATGTATTGGCTAAGTTCACTGAGTAGTGGACGACAGACGTCGCGCTATGTCCCATTGAAACATTGAAAGCTGTCTTTTTGTTGTAACCTTATTAAATCAACGATCCCCTCTCTTTCTGACACTCCCCTCTCTTCCTGACACTCCCCTCTCTTCCTGACACTCCCTTCTCTTTCTGACACCCCCTCTCTCTTTGATACTCTCTTTCCGACACGTACCCCCTCTCTGACATTCCCCTCTCTTTGTGACACTCCCTCTCTTTCTGGCATTCCCTCCCTTTCTGGCATTCCCTCCCTTTTTGACGGCACTCCTCTCTCTTTCTGACACACGCCCTCTTTCTGACACTCCTATCTCTGACACCCTCCTCTCTTTCTTTAATGTGTAACATGTGTATATGGGATTGTGTAATATCTTTCTATCTTTCTACATGGTTACCTATGAGGGCTCGCACGCCTCTGGGCAACAGTGAAGCATTTCACTATTGCGAACCCTGGCCCATAGGTAACCATTTCTTTCCTCTTTTCCTTTTCATTTCCTTCTCATTTCCTACATACTGTGAATTTCTGATTGTTATGGCCAACAACAATAATAATAATAATCACTTTCTGACACACCTTTTTTGACACCCCCCCCCCCCTCTCTCGGACACCCTTCTCTGTCTCTCTCAAGGCCGTACGCAGAGGGGGGGGGGGGGGGGCAGGGGGGCAGTTGCCCCCAGAAATTTCAAAATCATACTTTTTTTTAATTGGGTTTTAGACTTCAAGTTATGGGTTCCTTTGAAAGCGATCATCTTGCCCCCCCAGGAAAAAATTTCTGCGTACGGCCTTGGTCTCTCTGACGCTATTTCTCTCTCTCTCTCTCTCTCTTTCTGACACTCTCCCTCTCTTTCTGACACGAGCCTTTTTTTTTTATCTAACACTCCCTCTTCTTGATAGTACCCGATCTTTCTGACACTCCCCTCAGGCTCCCTGATCTTTCTAACACTCCCTGTATGTTTTTCTAATTCCTTGCCTACTCATCCATACCTCTTTTTCTCTAATTCTCTTTCTTTAAGTTTGCTCCCCTTTTTCATCCAAACCAAACCCTCAGGCTCCCTGATCTTTCTAACACTCCCTCAGGCTCCCTGATCTTTCTAACACTCCCCTCAGGCTCCCTGATCTTTCTAACATTCTCCTCAGGCTCCCTGATCTTTCTAACACTCCCCTCAGGCTCCCTGATCTTTCTAACACTCCCTCAGGCTCCCTGATCTTTCTAACACTCCCTCAGGCTCCCTGATCTTTCTAACACTCTCCTCAGGCTCCCCGATCTTTCTGGCACTCTCCTCAGGCTCCCTGATCTTTCTAACACTCCCCTCAGGCTCCCTGATCTTTCTAACACTCCCCTCAGGCTCCCTGATCTTTCTAACACTCCCCTCAGGCTCCCTGATCTTTCTAACACTCCCCTCAGGCTCCCTGATCTTTCTAACATTCCCCTCAGGCTCCCTGATCTTTCTAACACTCCCCTCAGGCTCCCTGATCTTTCTAACACTCCCTCAGGCTCCCTGATCTTTCTAACACTCCCTCCGGCTCCCTGATCTTTCCAACACTCTCCTCAGGCTCCCCGATCTTTCTTACACTCCCCTCAGGCTCCCTGATCTTTCTAACACTCCCCTCAGGCTCCCTGATATTTCTAACACTCCCCTCAGGCTCCCTGATCTTTCTAACACTCCCCTCAGGCTCCCTGATCTTTCTAACATTCCCCTCAGGCTCCCTGATCTTTCTAACACTCCCCTCAGGCTCCCTGATCTTTCTAACATTCCCCTCAGGCTCCCTGATCTTTCTAACACCCCCCTCAGGCTCCCTGATCTTTCTAACACTCCCCTCAGGCTCCCTGATATTTCTAACACTCCCCTCAGGCTCCCTGATCTTTCTAACACTCCCCTCTGGCTCCCTGATCTTTCTAACACTCCCCTCTGGCTCCCTGATCTTTCTAACACTCCCCTCAGGCTCCCTGATCTTTCTAACACTCTCCTCAGGCTCCCCGATCTTTCTTACACTCCCCTCAGGCTCCCTGATCTTTCTAACACTCCCCCCAGGCTCCCTGATCTTTCTAACACTCCTCTCAGGCTCCCTGATCTTTCTAACACTCCCCTCAGGCTCCCTGATCTTTCTAACACTCCCCTCAGGCTCCCTGATCTTTCTAACATTCCCCTCAGGCTCCCTGATCTTTCTAACACTCCCCTCAGGCTCCCAGATCTTTCTAACACTCCCTCAGGCTCCCTGATCTTTCTAACACTCCCTCATGCTCCCTGATCTTTCTAACACTCTCCTCAGGCTCCCCGATCTTTCTTACACTCCCCTCAGGCTCCCTGATCTTTCTAACACTCCCCTCAGGCTCCCTGATCTTTCTAACACTCCCCTCAGGCTCCCTGATCTTTCTAACACTCCCCTCAGGCTCCCTGATCTTTCTAACATTCCCCTCAGGCTCCCTGATCTTTCTAACACTCCCCTCAGGCTCCCTGATCTTTCTAACATTCCCCTCATGCTCCCTGATCTTTCTAACACTCCCCTCAGGCTCCCTGATCTTTCTAACACTCCCCTCAGGCTCCCTGATCTTTCTAACACTCCCCTCTGGCTCCCTGATCTTTCTAACACTCCCCTCTGGCTCCCTGATCTTTCTAACACTCCCCTCTGGCTCCCTGATCTTTCTAACACTCTCCTCAGGCTCCCCGATCTTTCTTACACTCCCCTCAGGCTCCCTGATCTTTCTAACACTCCCCTCAGGCTCCCTGATCTTTCTAACACTCTCCTCAGGCTCCCTGATCTTTCTAACACTCCCCTCAGGCTCCCTGATCTTTCTAACACTCTCCTCAGGCTCCCTGATCTTTCTAACACTCCCCTCAGGCTCCCTGATCTTTCTAACACTCTCCTCAGGCTCCCTGATCTTTCTAACACTCCCCTCAGGCTCCCTGATCTTTCTAACACTCCCCTCAGGCTCCCTGATCTTTCTAACACTCCCTCTTTGTTTTTCTAATTCCTTGCCTACTCATCCATACCTCTTTTCTCTAATTCTCTTTCTTTAAGTTTGCTCCCCTTTTTCATCCAAACCACAAAGACCAAGGAAAACAAAGACTATGAGATCTCCTCATTTTGTATAAAAGCAAAGAAAAACTAGTTTAATCTATTCTCAGATTCATACCCACATGCTAATGGATGGGGTATAACACATACAATTTTTTTCTACACATGTCGAGCACTGAAGCTCTCCATCAAGGCTGAATGATTTAAACTTGATAATGTGTTGCCAACTCATATGGTCATTCCCAAAATAAATAAATATTGTTTTTCCTTTACCCTCATTTTGTCACTGTATAAGCTGATAAGGCTACTCCTATAAGACCTCATGCATACATAATAAGATTTCTAACAACCTTCTGTCACTGAAGTCAGGCAATCTGTCTCCTTGGATAGGCAATTTGGTTGCATAATATCTTCCTGATGAAATAATTAATCCGATTATTGCCAGTGTTTGTGTTCATTAGCTTTATGATATGCAATGGTAGCATTTGTGAAGAAAATATTGTACACTCAAAAGGAAATACTCCACTAAAAAGCTGAATTTTTATTAGATTCCTTGTTTAGTATCGGAAAAAATATCCACCCTTTCAATGCATAAAGACGCATGTACGTATGTATGTATAATTCAATTAGATGACATTAAGGCCACAAGAAAATGACTTCATACATACAGAATATGAAAAACACAAGTTTCTGAAAATTGACAGCATGTTTGATCATGCTTCAAAACAGCTTCAGTTTAGGTTAACTTTGGAATTTTACTTTTCAAGATGAAGAGAACTTTTCCATTTAACGTCAATTTTCAAGGAGAGAGTTTTCAGTCCACAAAAATATTGCCCCTATGATAATGAGTAGTTAGCTGGTGCACCATCTTACATGCTAAAATACATGATGCAATGCAATTAATATGAACTCATACACACCAAGGGGGGAAAATGAAATGAAAAAAAAACAACTTACAACAATTATATACATGACGACATACAAGATACATGTACATGTACATTAAATCAATAAATAGAAATCGCCAAGCTTATATAAATCAAAGCATTCCTTTGGCAGATATAATGCAAGCGACGATGAAAGCATTCTTACAAGGAACACAAAAGCATTACAAACCTAATCTACGCATGATAAATATCTTTTTTCAAAATCATTGATATTATTCCTTCATACATATTTATCCCCCCCCCCCCTCCAAAAAGACTTTGAAGAAGTCATGAAGTGATGAATTAAAGCAATCTGGAAGAAATTACAAGAACAAAAAATTAGTAATAACTATAATTCACATGAAAACATGGATAACTTGACAATTGAGATTGAATTGATTACTAAATTGGCAAGACTATGATTACAAGAAGAAAAAAATTACCTATCAATTACATATTGTAAATTATTAGCATATACATGTATGACTGGCATATTCTCCTAATACTGGGTAAGATTGTCTTTACAAACTTTTAAAAGACAATCTAAGTTTTTGATAAGAGTTAACATAAAAAAAGAAAACGCCCAGTATTTAAGAATCGTAAAAATACACGTAAAATAACTTACAAAATGTGACATCATACAACTTAACATATTACAATTATACAATTTATCTTTATACTGATAATTATTGATGGGTGTGTGCGTGTGTGTGTGGGTGTGTGTACCTCACAAATAACAAGCATACAAATATACTTAACTCAGCATTAGTGTGCCTTAGTTTTTACTGTACATAGGCCAAACTTATTAACAGAAGAAAAAGACTAACACAATCAAAACTTACATGACGTACTAGTACTACTATTACTATTACTACTAAAAAGGTGCAACTGAACATATAAATCAAAGATAGCTTTACCTAAATATCAACTACAAACTTTGGGAAATAGATTTTGATAATCAAGTTTCATGATTTGCTTCTTATTTCTAAGTTGTTCCCAACAATATACAAAGATGACTCAGCATATTACAGGAAGATGATATGACATGATAAAATCTTCAAATCGGAAACAACTTCTTTCAAACAGCATGCCACAAAAATACCCAATTGGGTGAGAGAAAAAAGTTGAATTGATGAAGCATAAGATTTAATAATAATGTACTGCTGATGGAGAGAACAATGTTCAACATTCATCAAGATATTTTTACGGTAAAAAGGTTTGAGACTTACAATGTGACAAATTGGTCAAATAATTTTTAGAATCATGAAAATGTTGACAGTGAAGTTCATTTCTCAGGCACAAACTGGAGATTTGAAATTTACATACGGTATGAATAAAAAGAAAAAAGAAATATTATTGTTGAGTTGCACGGTGAGGGAGTAGGGAGAGAATAAGATGAACAAATTGGGCACAAATATTCCCAGCTTAATCCACGTAACTATTTGTCTTCAACCTGCATGATGCATCATTTGAGGGTAAATCATATTTTTATTGCCTTGCACAGGGATTGCATGATTGGTGTAACAATACACAATAGAAAGACGATATCAGAGCCTGATCGGTTAAGAGTAGGCATGTTGTCCGTCCGTGACATTGAATATTTTATGGATTATAGTTTTAGTAGGACCATGGCAACCAAATTTTATCAAATTTCAACTCTTTCAGTGATGCCCTTCACAATGAAACATAAAATAGCTCTCTTCAATTAAATAATTATTTTCTTCAGATCTTCAAATTTGTCAAAATGTCTGTCCGTGACTTACCGATCAGGCTCATCATACAATGATGAACTGGTAAATGTCGAGCTGTGATGAAGGAAAGCCAAGACATAAATAGATCACATCGGTTTTCTTGAAAGTTGACTAACCTTTGTTCTCCAGAAATCAATGAACTAGTCTACGTTTTACTTAGTCCGATTTCAAGCATAAAGGCCATTACAGATAAGCTACATAATACACTGAGAAAAATATGGTATAAAATTGAGTACGCCATAGCTATCCAATTATGCTTTGTTCTTTATTATTTGGACAAATCCCAAAATATGTTGCATTATTTTTTTATGTCTTTGTCACACCATCCATAACTCCAGGTATCTGCAAAATTATGCCAGTGCAAACAAATCTGCTTCACCTCCAATAATAGACTTGTTTCTGTTTTGGGCAATGCTAGAATCAGGCACACTGCACATACATGTAGGAAGATATGGCTTGATTTTTGTATAAGCTATATCTGGTTTCACCTTTGTCTTGGCCACGCATTTGAAGAAGCAGCGATGTAAACTACTTGGATGGTCATTCTTCAAAACTTTCAATTTCTGCAATGCATGCTAAAGAAGTGATAAATTAATAGATAATTGAAAGACCGAAGATTTAGTACTTGTACAAGGTGTACATTTCAATGTACTATTCAACTTTAACATGAAAAAAAAAAAAATGCTGTTATGGACTTTCCAACTTTCCCTTAACCCTAGCCATGTTTACATCGTTAAAACATATGCAACTTACAATGAAGAACAGTAGCACCTTTTACATGAATTACAATACTGTTGCATCTTAACTTCTTTTTCAAATCACAGAAAATGTGACTGCATTTAACTATTTCAAGACAACTTTTAAGGAAACTATCCCCTCACCAAGACAATCAGCTGGAATTATGGCACCAGTGTTTGTGATTGCTTCTTCGTTCTTTCATTAAAAAAAAAATGTTCTCCAAAACTAATACCAGCTCTCCAAGACTAAAGAAATCACAAAACTATCACTTTCCTTACCAGTAATCTATACCTTTCCCCTTTACCTCGAAAACTGTTGTTTTATCCTATAAAGGAAGTCTACGCTAACACGATATGGTACGTCATTCAGCCTTAATATCTAAAAATGGAGACAAAGAAAGTGTCTTATCTCATCTGGAACTTATAAATACCATTACCAAAACAAAGAACTGTACATTTTATAATATGAATTGTGACATCGGAATTAGACAATGTTGCATGCATCCACATGAATTACATTCAATCCCAACTATAAAAGTCATTCAGTCTGTGATTACTTTGCTTGACAAATATCATTCACATCTATACCACTTCCTGCACATTATCAAATACTTGCATGCAATTCCCTCTGTATGTATCAGTAATATTTGAATTCCCAATCTTGACGAAGACAAAAATTTATAATGATAAATGTACAGGTAAGCTGGCAAAACATCAGCAAAACACAAATACAACAATTCCTAAGTTGATCGATTCCGAATCACATGTTTCTCAAATATCGTCGCCCAAATACAATTTAAAAAAAAATCACAATTTCTTAAAATCTACCATTCTTTTTATTGAAAATAGAAATATATGCTCAAGGCAATAACTTTTCATGCATATCATTATACATAATAACACAAGGAAGTAGAAGGAAAGGGGCAAAATAGATAATCTACCATAATTGCATAAACAGAAACTGTGAGGTTCTATGGTTCATAAAACAACAAAGAAAATTATGAAAATGATTGTAATATATAAATAATTCTTAACAAAATTATAAAGTTCGGAAGATCTATCAAAATATAATAACTATGATTGTGTCAATTGTGGAAGATATGACATAACAGCTGTATCAAATGTGTTTTTTATCATGTCCATGACCAATACCTTGCTGACGTCAAGCGAGTTTCCAGCAGAATGTTGAAATTTTCATGCATATGTTTCCTTGTCTGTTCATTCCGATTATTCTTCAATGTAAAACTTCAGAAAACTATGAGAACTGTCATTCAGACACCTATGCAGTCACCTCAGAATTACAGATGACAAGCAAGAGCATGTCTTTCACCCAGAATTTCTTTTTTCCCCCTACAATATTAACCATATTTTCCTCCACCTAGAAACTATCTGAAAGCCTGGCTCCTTGTATAAATTAGTCAACATGTTTTCTACTTTCAGTCAGGATCCCTCATATAATGTCTTAAATCCAATCTATCTTGATCCAGTTCTCTAATAAGTGGGAAGAAACTGTCTATCAGGAAGGGCTAGCTAGCATCGCCGGGTGAATCCATAGAGTCCACCGCAGACCTTACAACCTACGACTGGATTTTGCAAGAAATTGTAACAGGATTAGACATGGAACTTCAAAAATGCAAATTTTTTCCGTATTGGGGTCCTGAATTGTCCTATATGGTAATATTCAAATTTCAGGGTGTAATATAACATTTCCTGTCAGAGAAAAGTCCTGATCAGCTGTGATTTGTTGTAACGTCATACCAGTCACATGGCTGTTTGCCGACTGTCGGCTGATTTGGCCTATTCTGTGACTGGAATGCTTGCAATACCATGATATTTCAATTTTGGGACCTCAGTTAAATATAATTAACATTTTTTATATCCCATATAGGATCCTATTGCAAGTTCTTTCAAAACCAAATCATGGTTGGATTGTAAGGTGTGCAGTGGCCGTAACAACAGTCACTTCTTCGACCCATTCCAAACCTTATCTAAAGATCTACCTTACACAGAGGGCATCGATTCCCTTTTCACCACCATTATTTAGAACAGGTGGGTGAGGCAGTGAGTGGGTCACTGGCTCCTGCCTAGCACCATTCTCTCTTTGCTTCATCATAATGACCCTAGGTGGACCGCATCTTCTCTAAGATGGGCATGATCATGTCAAACCTGGGTCGCTTGGTGGAGTCTTCGTTCATACAGATCTTAATCAGCTTGCTCATGTGGGGCGAGGAGCCAGGAGGTATCTCGATCCTCAGACCCTCTCCAACGATCTGCACATTGAAAGGTACAAAATGAGGAGGATTTAATGAACTAAATCAAAGACTCATGACATTGCCACTTGATCACACACAATCACATCTAGTTATTTCAAAATAAGATACAACTATTACATAATTATTGACAACAGGAAAAATCGCGATGAATGTTATACAGGAAAGCCCACGCAAGACAAAAAGTTCCCACTCAATACGATGATGTTCTTTGAAGATTCAGCAGCATGACATCCTATTTTTCCTTTCCTCTTTTAACCCTTTCAAGACAATTGACCATATTTTGTGGTTTGGCTCAATAACTTTTGATTCACAGCTCTAAAAAAATATACCAGGTGCCTCGAGTGGAAAGAGCAAAAAATTTCTGCATATATATACTATGTCCATTTTTGTTGCAAGACCATATTTCGTTTGATGCCAGGAATTTTAAAAACAAGAATAGACTTTAAAATCCTTAAATTGGCAACATATTTAGAGGTTCAAATCATTGTTGCTTATCAACATTGGCAATTTTATCAACTTTTTGACAACTTATGTGACCATTTTTTTTGTTTTCAAAGATATTACATCTTATTACAATCATGTAGCACTAAAATGTTAGTGTTGCCAATTTGAAGAACGAAATGTTATCAATTTAGCCCTTAAATAATTCCTGTCCTGAAAGGGTTAAGATAAACTTGAGTTCTGGTCAGGCAATTACACTATGAAAGAAACTGTCTGGAAGCAATTGGGAAAGGTTGATCATGCAGTCCATAAGAATTGAGTATATTGTGAGGTTTTCGAATCATCAAAATGATAAAAACTTGATTCAATCTTGCTGAAAGTCACATGCCGGCGGAAATGTGTATGTGGGACTCCACACACATGTGACATGTGATAGTTTGTCCAAAATTTTTAGCTATTTTCTTGTCACATTTTGAGTATTAGGGCATTTCAAGAGCTATCCTTTTCAGGGGATATTTCTTCTTTGATGTTCTTCAAAAGGGATATAAAATGAGAAATCTCACAAATTATTTTTCACCTTTATCAGAACTCCATCTTCTCTCTAAATAATAATCAAATGATCAGAAATAATCTCCCATACGGAATAAGACTGGTAACCCGTTCTCATCACCATACCTTCATGCCAACCTCCATAGAGGACATGCCCGCAAATGGTACTTCTCGGGTCACCAGCTCCCAGATCAGGATAGCAAAGCTCCACATGTCTGCTGAGCGAGAGTTCAAGTCTTCAGGACCTCTCTGTAAAGCTGATTGAATATTAAAGATGAACCATAGATACATGATCAGTTTCTCAGATACAAAATTAATAATTGCTGGGATTATTTTGAGGTTCATACATCAACACAATGGAGGTTATTTACGAGCCCAATGAGAAAAATTCTGGAATGCAAAAGTTTATATTCTTCCAGTTCAATTATATACACAAAATATGCAGTGCTCTAGCACGATGTACCCATTTAAACCTGGGTGGAGAGTGTCAACTGTAGATTAATGTCTTGCCAAAGGTCTCTAGTACCGGGCTGGGATTTAAACCTGCAAGCTTTTAACTGAAAGTCAAATGAATGAACCACTACTAGTATACTATGACACCTCAATATTGAAATGTCAAACACAGAGTTTTCCACATCTAGTGTGTCTAGCCCTTAAACTTCATTGTCTGGGAAGAAGTATTTGAGCGTGTGGTGTACCTTCTGGTGCCATCCAGGCAGGATTGAACAGTTTAGCTCTGTTCTGAAAGGAGAATCTTGTGTCACCCATGTTGATCTTAGCTGTCAGCTCCTCGTCAATCTAAAAGAAGAAGATGAAAGATTGCTGTATGGTTGTTTCGAAGAAAATGCAACAAGATTTGCAAACTTGTCCCAAGATATCATCTTCTCGAAGCGATGACGAAGTTCACTTTGCAAAGAGTCAACTTTCATCTGGCATTTATTTAGATTATTATTGGGATATATTTACTGTTGAAATAGTATCTAGAAATGAATAAAATAGTGCCTTACCATGATATTCTTACTGTTGAGATAGTATCTAGAAATGAATAAAATAGTGCCTTACCATGATATTCTTACTGTTGAGATAGTATCTAGAAATGAATAAAATAGTGCCTTACCATGATATTCTTACTGTTGAAATAGTATCTAGAAATGAATAAAATAGTGCCTTACCATGATATTCTTACTGTTGAAATAGTATCTAGAAATGAATAAAATAGTGCCTTACCATGATATTCTTACTGTTGAAATAGTATCTAGAAATGAATGAAATAGTGCCTTACCATGATATTCTTACTGTTGAGATAGTATCTTGGGATGAGAGGATCCATGGCATGAAGGAAGGACATACCTCGGGCAATGTCCAATGCAAAGCTCACCATCTGACCATGGTCGACAACAATGCCTGCAACAAAATACAGAAATACCTTTAAGGGGAAGTCCACCCTGATTACAAGTTGGTTTTAAAAGAAGCAGAATAATTAAGGAAACAGATTATTGAAGGTTTGAGCAAAATATGATAAGAAATAAGAAAGTTATGAGAAGTTGTAATCAATCAAACACAAATTGGCAACTCTGTGACGTATCTTGCAAGCTCCTCTCCCATTTGCCCTGTATCCCCCAAAATGATTAATTTCCTAAAGAAAATATTTAAACAAACATGCACCTTATCATTGCTCATATATTTTTATACAAAACCTGTATGAAACAAATCCATTCCTTCATCGGAAACTAAGAAAATGAATAATAAAGAAATTTTCTGTACTGAGCAAATGGGAGAGGAGCTCGCAAGATACGTCACGGAGTTGCCAATTTGTGTTCACTTGACTACAACTTCAAAAATTCATAACTTTCTTATTTCTTATAAGATATTGCTCAAACTTTTTCTAATATGTTCTCTTTATTTTTCTTCTTTTATTCAAATCAACTTATTACCAGGGTGGAATTTCCCTTTAAGATATAAGGTCAAGCACTAAATCTTGTTCATACATGATGCCGAAAATTCACCATGGCGAAATAGAAGTTATAAATCATCCTAAGGTAGCTTAGCGAAAAAGTGCGGCACAAAAAGACGCATCCAGAATGCAAACGGCAAAATTGTTGGTACTAGTGGCCAATGAAAATTCTCACATATTATATTTTATGTAATGACAACTTTGGTAATATAAGACCTAATCAAGGTATTAAAGGTATTTTTACCTGGTAGGTGTTTCATAAGGCTGTTCGTAAAGTTACGCATGACTTTACGAATGACTTGAATATGAAGTGCCAGATAGGATGCCCAAATTTTTCCTCATGTTTTAACAAAGTGTGACTGTATTTCCCATAACCTCAATTAAATTATGGCAAAAAATATACTTTGCATAGAAACTGTTTGTTATAATAAGAATGTTAATCTACATCCGCACGGTTCAACTTTAGTTGATGCAGTTAAACATGATTGAGCATCCCATTTGGCTTGTCATATTTAAGTCATTCGTAAAGTCATGCGAAACTTTACGAACAGCTTTATGAAACACCTCCCTGGTATATGGCTCATAGATATGTTTCTACCCTAATTAAATAAATTCACGATTTTGAACAATATGCATTTTGTGTTCCGGATGCGTCGTTTCATGCCACTATGTTCCACTAAGCTACCTCACCACTTTGCCATACATGTTTATTAGGCAGAACTTGTTTTGCATATGTATATTTTTGAAACCTTCAAATAACATTCTTTGTAATATACATAGGTAGATTTGCTTTCCTAAAACAGGAAGAAGTATAATCATGCACTGCTTTAGTTTGCTCCTATGGGAGATGTTTTAAGCCTAATTTGAATATGAAACAATGAATTCAAACTTAAAGTGGACCCTTGAAAGATCACTGATATTAAATGTTTGTAAAACTGAATTGCAAAATACCTTAAAATATTTTAAAAGAAAAAGAAGAAAAGAAAAGAAAAAAACCTTTGAACTATCCTCTTTATCAAATCAGTGAGTGATGATATGTACATGTAGTCTGCAAATATATGCTGGTCAATTTTATGAGAGAACTCTAATAAATTTGAAGAAACAAAGAGAGTCTGAATATCAGACTATAACATACCATCTAATAGACAAAAGACATTCAAAGAATAAACCCAAGGGTATTTGCAACACATCTATTGATTGCATCTTCACAATTCCTTTTCATCTTTTTTTCACTCTTATTTGGATGGAGGTTGGCACAAAAAACATAATAATGCATGAAAGAAGAATGATCAAAATAGATACATGGCTTGCAGGAAGAGATTTTGTGCCTTTAGATTGGCTTTCATGTTATTCATTTGTGGTTTACTATTGTGTGATCAAACATTGATGGATGATGTGTGTCACTGTGCCTAAAGAAAAGAATCCTTGCTTGAGACTCCACATTGACTTTTTTATGTACTCCCTAAAACGAATTTACCGGCAGAGGAAAAGTCAAAATAGTGTACTATTACCAGATCTACATAATTATAAGTATGGTTGAATTGGACAATTCCACTTTTCATTCATCTACTACATGGAAATAAAGATGTCTGTTTGTTTGTTTGTCTGTTTTTATTTCCGTAATCAATGATATAAATAATATACATGATATATAAATCATGATTTACATATGGCGGATAGCCCATTTCAGCCGTATTCTTCCATGGGGTCCTTGGGGTGCCTATGTAAATAATGAAATAATGTCACTAGCTTCTAATAAATTCTTCTTTTTTAAAATGCAATCGTCCATGAAAAATCATGTCTTTTTCTAATGTAACACCTGGAAAATAGGCTGCCGATTCATATTGTATTCAAATGTGCAGAGTTGAATTTTTCTTGCCAAATTTATGAAAATGGATAATTTTATCCCTCTTCAATGATATATTATTTTCTTCTTTTGTCTCATCATGGAGGGAGTGTGATTTTGTCTGAATTAATATATACCTGTAACATGCAATTTTCTTGTTACAGGTTTGTTCAAAAAAAAAAATGAAAACAAACAACACTCACCTGAGGCTTCATGCAGAACATGGAAGAGAGACCCATTCTGCAGATTCTCACTCAAGACGACAAGATTCGGCGGTTGGTTAACACATCCCAGCACGGGGTGGATGTTGGGATGAGAGAAGATGCGTAGCCGTGGGAACTCCTCACCAAACTCTCGAGAGATACGAGAGGTCACATTGCTGACCTTGAGCACTTTGGCCATGACAGCGGTCCCCTGCCATATACCCTTCCACATCTACACATCAAATAAAAGTACAAAGATGGGGTCACTCATCTATAAATTATTTTTTAATCATAGAGATTTATCTTTCAAGCATATATTCCATTTAGTTCAAAGTTCAAAATTTATTTCCACATTTTCATAAAAACAATATATCAACATGGTAAAATACATATGTAAATTTAAAAGAAAAACATTTGTAAAGCACAACATTTAGGGCGAAGAAGGAAGAAAAATGAATATAGAAAGCAAGACAATAATAGGTATATAAAAATGTGGTGGGATCAAAAGAAGTTACTCCAAAACTTAAAAGATCGATCCCATTGGAAGTTAGAACAGATTATGAATGATTAAAGTATAAACAAAAGGGAAATGATAGAGAAATATAGAAAGTTGTTGTTGTTGATTAGCATACTATTAATAATACATGGTTGGTAGTGCATTGGTGCGATTTGGCAACACAAAGGTTTTTATCGTGGTGTACTATACGCACGAGGCGCAAGCAGAGTGTGTTGGACACCACGATAAAAACCTGTTGCCGGATCGCACTAACGCACGAACTCACAACCATGTATCAATAGTTTTATAAAGTTAAAACGGGTCTGCAATATGATTATGAAGTCTATAAATTGGTTACGAACCCCATAGAAACGCCAAGATTCGCACAATCATGGAGGCTGCCATTTGCTTTCCTGGATGACATCACACAAGCGCAGCCAACAAAAGTCACGCACGTTTCAGTGCACGCATGTAATCCCTGCGCTAAAATGACAATTAAACTACGCAATTTTATTGCGTTTTAAGTTTGCACCCACCAGAGGTACAGGTACGCGCAGCTCAGCCATATGTTAGAGCCTTTTTGCCGTGTGTTAGTACTTTTTTTTTTGCACGGCCACGTGGTGTTATTTGAGCAATCAGGATGGCTACATTCTTGAACCCATTTTACAATGTTATATGGCAATCAGTCAATTTTGACTATTATCACCAACAATTTTTTTTTCATTTTTTTTTTAACAGACTTTAATCATCTAAATTAATATAACTGACTTCTCTCTTTTTTTTGCTAGTTATATTTTTTAATTATTATTATTTTTTAAAGATAAAATGGTAACATGCCAGGTTACCAGGTCCTGTCGGTTCTAAATTGGCACCGTCCTGACACACCTGCTCGTGTTTTGTATGAAGATTTCTCGGAAACAAGTTTCCTATGTCTCTCAGGTGCAGACAGGGGGCTCCCTTTGGGACAACCTTAGTGAACTGCCTGACTGCAATTCACAGCTACATGTACTTGTCATATTTTGCACTGAAACTATAACTATGCAGTGAAACCTTGTTATAGTAACTCCTTGGAATCAAGTAAATAGCCTTGTTATATCATGGCTAAAAATCAATAGATGGTAAAGAAACAGCGCCTGCAAAATTACCTTGTTATATATAACAAGAGTTAGCTATAACAATGTTCTTTATAACTACATATAGGTTCCACCGTAATAATAAAAACATAGACTTAGCAAACTAAGCAATAAAACAACAATACTCATTTTCCTATTACATGTAGTAAGCAGCCGGGTAATCCCATATGTTGTGATACTTTGGAAATGGATGTTATGCATGTCATTATCATTCTGACTTATTCCAATACCAAAATATGTACTTTGAACACCCTGCTCTGTTCTTTAAACAAAGAATATCTCTGGATATAATGGAGCAGGTACTTACATCTCCCGTAGGACTACTGTTGATTTTGCTTTGTAGCTTCACATGTTTCAGATCGATTCCAGCAAACCTTGACAATGTTCCGTCACCTGAAAACAAAGACATACATTAGAACAACATTAAGGTCAAACTTGAGGATCATTCCCTCCAATTTTTAATCATTCATGTGACATTATCTAGCATGGCTCAGAACATTTAGGTTTATTACAAAACAGCCATTACTGGTACAGTTTTATCACTATCATTCATTCTAAATGAACATTATTATAATAATTTCATCAAGTATGCTAATTCCTTGCTTCTGTTCATCCTTCCACCAAATTTGTTAAATTTATTTCTGATGACTTGTCCGCACTTCATATTCTGCCACAAAATGCATATAATTGTTTTCACATGCATTTGTCCTATTGATCCTAATGACATTTTCTTTCCCCAAGTCTTTACTTACTCAGTATATTGTAGTCTACACACTACATACATACAACAGAAATTCTTTATTTGACCTTTGTGTATGTAGCTACAGTGGGCAGGTGCACTGTATTGCACCGCTCTATGAGAGAGCGGGTTACAGGATTGAAAGGTGTACAGTCATTGGTTTTAAATAAACAAAACAGACTACTTGGGGGAAGAGGAGAGATGAAAGGAAAAGGAGATGGGGATGAGGGAAGATGAGATGAGATGAGATGAGAAGAGAAATTAAGAGAAGAGAATAAAGGGTTGTTAAAAAGAAGAGATAAGAAGAAAAAGAAGAGAAAAAGAAGAGAAATAAAGATACAAAAGTGGAGCGAAATTAAGAAATGATAGGATATTTAGAAATGAAGAAAAGAAGGGAGAATAAAAGAGATTAAAAGACTTGGGATATCATAAACCTTGCCTTAATTGTGTAATATTTGCAAACATGCTCTACACTGAAGCCAATTGCAACTACCCTGCAGCACATTCCGTGAAACACAGAACAACAGAAAATGGTGTGACCTCACGTACAGGCTTTTGCTACAGAACACATGTGTTCAGATAATGACTCACAATTCATAACATAATTAGGTTTTCATCATGAGTGATAGAAGCTTGTTTTTGAAGGGAAAGCGGATCGGCAATGCACATGTTGTATATTGAGAGGTTGTTTCTCTTATCTGCTACATTGTCTGTTATGTCTGATTCAGTACAAAAATACAAACATGTACTCTTGAAAGCTTTACATAAGTTTGACATTCTAATCGGCAAATTTGTAGTGGGTGCTCTAGTAATCACCCAAATTAAAATATTACTCCAAAATGGTGATGTTATGATTCTTATTTAGAGATTTAGTAATTGCAAAGACCAATTTCAGATGATTTATCAGTACTTTTTGAGTGAAAACTGTTCGATATTAGATAAAATCACATACATAAAAATAGCTCTTACAATTAGCTCCTGACAAACTTTAAATACTATACTTGGTCTTTAAAAAGCTGCTCCTAATTAAATTTAATGTAAGTGTGGTTATTATAATTTGCTCAGCCTTTAAATAATGAAGAGTTGAAAACACTGATGAACAAAACCTTCAATCATTCACCATTGTCCTACAATTGACAGATACATACATAGAATTCAAATAGATGCATGTAAATATACAGAATTGAATACTTACGACTTCTTGTCTTTGTACCACTCCAGTTATTCCTGTATTGTATTTTTACCAAGTCTTGGCCCATGCTTGCTGCCCTTTCTGTTACAAAATGAAACAATAATAATAATAATAATAATAATATTGGATATTTATATAGTGCTCATATCCACCATGAATGGTGCTCAAGGCGCTCCAATATTACCCCGGCTCTAGCTACATGTAGGCTACCGATTTCGGTGCTCACAGCATTCAAGGAATTAATTCCTGCCGGTACCCATTTAACACCTGGGCAAATGTACATGTAGATTAATGTCTTGCCAAAGAACATTAGTGCCGTGCTGGGGTTCGAACCCGCGACCTTCCCATCTCCAGTCAAGTGTTTAAACCACTCGACTACGACACCTCTACTATAACACATGTAAAGGAAAATAATAATTATATAATTATACATATAGCAGTTCAGAGTTTTCTTATGGTCAAAAGTAATTAGTTTTCACTCTTCAAATTGGCAACAACTATTCTTATTTTCCACTCCTACACAGTTTGAAAAAATAAAAATGTTTATTAAAAGAGCCAATGTAAATGAAAATTGCAAAAATTAACAGAAAAATTGCCAATTTGTACAAAAAAGTAATGAATATATATTATACACTGCATTGCCACTTTAGAGACTGTAATGATTTATAGTTACAATGAAATCGCTTTTATTCGTGAACGGCGCAACGCACTGCATTTGAATTTTCAGTGATTTTCGTTCTTTCTGCTCATGTATAATGTGTAATTCCTAGGATTCTGGATGCAAAAAATAATGCAAAATATCACTAGAATGAGACACTGTACTGCTATGGGTCATGATCAAACAATTAATAATCTGTAGATAGATTCATACAAAACAATAGAAATCACCCTACAAACTTTTGTATTCTTATGTTTTGGGACTATTAAAGCTGCTTTAGGGTGATTACATACAAATTGTCCTATGCAGCACATGACCATCTATTTCCGGTATCCAAAATAAAATATGTCGTACAAGACACATTGCACATATTGCCCTTTATAATAAAGTTGTATATATGTACATGTATACATCCAAGGGCTGAACACGATTTTTTTTTTTTTTAATATCCCACTTCATTGTACGATGTATGGACTTCTATGATTTTACAACAAATACAATACTGCAATACATGTACAGGAGACAAAGATTTTCAAATAGTTTCATTAAATACAGTTTCATACAGAAATATGTCTTACCTTTTAACATATTTGCCAGATCTTCTTTAGTCTTGTCCAGTGGTGTGTCGTCATCTTTATTTGAAAGGGAAACTAGACCCCCGTTGTTTATCAGATCCTAAAAGAGAACAGATGCAATGAAAGTTGATGAAGATCTGTATACACATGCTGTGTTTCTATTCTTTTATTCTGATTTGAGGAACAAAAATTAAACATAATCCTTTATAATAATAAATAATAAATACAGCATTTATAATGTGCCAATGATCTAGTAGACTTTTCTGAGGCTTACAGGGATATCAATAGGAATGATTTACACAAAAAGTTAATGAGGAAAAAGAATGCATACACCTAATTAACAAATATTTAAGTATAATATGAACATCATGTACAACTTTAGACTTGTTTTAAAGGTTCCTTGGGATTCTGCTAATCAGATTTTCAGTAGAGAATTCCAGAGAGATTGAGCTGCTAGTGAAAAGGCTTTTTCTCCTAAATCAGACCTAGTTATTTGCACAGTTGTTTGTTTGCTATCAGTAAAGCGCATAATTTCTTCCTGAAACATATTCTGATGGTGAAAGACTTCACAGCAAACTTCAGCTTCAAAAGCTATGAAACATAAAATTAAGCGATCAATTTGCACTCATCAGTTCTGCAATAACATCTTTATGCTAATCAGATTTTCAGTAGAGAATTCCAGAGAGATTGAGCTGCTAGTGTAAAGGCCTTTTCTCCTAAACCAGACATAGTTATTTGCACAGTTGTTTGTTTGCTATCAGAAAAGCGTATAATTTCTTCCTGAAACATATTCTGATGGTGAAAGACTTCCCAGCAAACTTCAGCTTCAAAAGCTATGAAACATAAAATTAAGCGATCAATTTGCACTCATCAGTTCTGCAATAACATCTTTATGTACATAAATATCTTCCATATCTTGAAATGCTATTTGGGCGATTCCCTGCTATGTGTCCCGTGCGATATATGCTATTTTCCCACATAATTGTTTCATGCAATAATGAAGAATCTCTCTGACCACTGAATAATAATGGCTTCTGGTATCGCCACCTGTATAGTAATGGTTATAGCAAGAGAATTTTTGCTACAGGGGTGAAATAAATGGATAAATTTCATATATGTCGTATGGGACACTGCAATCGGATTCACCCATTTGCAGTGTGACAATCAAATAACAATACAATAACGAAATGAAATCAAACATTATTTTTTATTGAGAGAATGTAACTTTACTTGCTTACCTCACAAATTTGTTGATAATTCCAAAAGCAAGCATAGTGCAAGGGTGTGTTTCCATGTTCATTCATAGCGTTGATGTCTGCTCTGTGCTGAATAAGCTAGAACATCAAAGAAGAAAGAAATCTATTCACTACCATATATGATAAATTATCATCTGTACACTATTAAGTTGAATAATCTTCACAGATACTGATAATGTGAATGATTGAAGAATTGAATTTTTTTGCAGGAGACAAACTTTGCCTCTGACAGCATCTTTAAAAAGGTACAAAAGAACTTTATTTAAATTTAATATTTCTTTCCACGATGTATACTGCAACATATGACATGAAACTCACTTCAAAAGCTTTTCAATTTTAATTTCAAATTGGTCCGTACAAGATTTTGTGAAATTTTGTGATAAAACAATCCGTGTCTAGACATAGATTCATCATAGGAGGCCGCGTTACTAGTATAAGTCATATCAATTTCTTTTCTTTAGGGGTTGCAACTTTTGACTGCATTCATACATGTATTCCGAACAATCGGATTATTCCTCGATTTTACTGACCTTCCCAAATGTTCAACCTCCTTTGCTTCTCTTCTTACAAACTATAACCTTAAGTGTATCATAGTATGTTGTATGATATCAAGTTCTTTGTGCAGGGTCTGCTCGCTATTCATAAGGACCGATATTCATAGAAAACCGCTATTCATTTAACACGCGTTATGAATAGCGGTCCTTATGAATAGTGGTCCTTATGAATGGAGGTCCATATGAATAGCGAGGTAATTTGTCTATGGTTTGCTTGCTATTTAGAAGGACCACTATTCATACAAAACCGCTATTCATTTAGTCACGCGTTATGGATAGCGGTCCTTATGAATAGCGGTCCTTATGACTAGCGAGGTTACCCCCTTTGTGCAAATACTGAAAAAAAACAGAAATTTTAGCATGCTTGAAATTTTTGAGAATTAGACGTTTTCCAGACAAAGTTGTACGCCATGAAATAAATCTACCACAACCCTCAACTTTTGCAGTTGCGAAAGTTTCATGCTGCAAGAGTAGACAATGGCCCGTATTCTGAACTCCGGTATAACTTAAACTCCAGTCTAAGTTAAACCAGAGTTTAATTAAAACTGACTTAAACCGCAAGTCCAGTCTACATTTCTGCACAAAGGGAAACCACACTAGACTCGAGTTTAAATTAAACTGGAGTTCAGAATGTGATTTTCTAAAATTCAGGTTTCAAGGGTAGGTTTAGACGGGGTTTAAACTGGTACACTTAGACCGCGGTTTAAGTTAAACCACAGTTTAGAATAAGGGGCCAATGTGTACAATTCACAAATATTTCTCATTTTATAAGGGTTCGTGATCCCACCTTGAGGACAATATCCCTATGTCCGTGTGCAGCGGCTAAGTGCAGTGCTGTATCATCACCCATGTTAGTAGCATTGATCTTTGCGCCTCGGCTGAGCAACATGTCGACAATGTTGGTACGACCCTCCTTACAGGCCCAATGCATGGCACTGAAGCCATGGTCATCTCTGTAAAACGAATCAGAGAAAAGAAAGTGAACAAATTGATTTCTACACTAACAATTCTGCATATATATCTGATTTCTGTTCAAAGAAATTGTTTAAAAACTCATCAAACATAATAGCCTACATACATTGATGTATGTAGGCTATAAATGTATAGGCTTACATGTACATGTACATGTACTACGCTGTAAAACAAAGAGCCAACTTATAAACATGTGAGTTCAAAAGTTACATGTACAAAGCAACAAAAAAAAATGTAAAGCAAATCAAATAAAAAAAAATAAACAAATAAAAAGCTACAAAGATAAGTTTAAACAAAAATATTGACATGTCATCAAATAGGCTATGATACAAATTGAAAAAGCGAAATTGAAAAAATTGAAAAAGCGAAATTGAAAAACTGAAATTGAAATAAAAAATATTTATCAAATACTTTTTTTCAAAGACTTCATATGGCTGGTAAACGGGTATTCTACTAATGTAGTTAAACCCGACGTTCGGTCTACATGTATGTGTCATACTGTATTTAACAAAAGGAGTCTCAGTCCTCAGTCTACTGTAAACGTGGAATATTTCGCGGTGTGGAAATTTTTCGCGCATATCGCGCAGCATGAAATGTGCGCGAAAATAAAAACACGCAAATATTTTGTTTATGTTTATACTTTTGCCCATGAGCGTAGCGCGTCAGCAAAATTAAAAACACGCGAAATTCTCTTTACTCACCCGAGCGCGAAAAATTAATCGCGCAAAAATTTCCACTTTTACAGTAACTTCAACTTTATACCCTCGGTCAGATTCACATTTCAGCAGAATATGGGCCTACACCATGTATGATTTTATATGATAGAATGAAAGATACATGTAAATCCATAATGTGTGATCGATGCAAATCAATCACAGTCTATTACTTTTTTTCAAATGAGATTATTTGGTCATAATCAAACAATTTTCATGGATGTTGAACGTAATATTTTGTTTCATTGAGATCCTGCAGCTAAATATAGCACTCTCAATATTTTACATGGATATATGTACACATTCTACACTGTAGGCTGAAATGGGAATTCAATCACTATACATGTACATGTACATTGTATCTTTGCCTGAACCCCATAATATGTGTACAAGTATACATGTACTGAGAGCTGGGGAGTGTTTCATGAAAGCAAGTTGTCAGATATTTTATCCGACAACTGTTATAAGCTACTGAAATCCTTGCATTTGATTGGCTGAGAGTAAATTTGTCGGATAAAATATCTGACAAGTCCTTTCATGAAACGCCCCCCCCCCCCCGAAGGTGTTCACTGTAAGGCAGATGCATGCTTGTCTTTCACTCTCGTGGAAGCAAAATGGAGTTTTAATACATGTATGGTCATGATTCATACACACCATACATCATATTGGTCAACACTCAAGAACATTGATAAATGAGGCAATTTTTTTCTTAAGCCCCCAATGCTTGCCTATGCTGTCATTATCAAACTGCACTTCAAGGAGCTTGTCACATTTTGAAGTTAAATGAGCAATCAGTCACTTCCAAATCCTGTTTGTACAAACACTCTTTAAAGGGATACTATAGCTAGTACAGATTCCCCTGAAATTGAAGAGATACAGTTTGCTGTGCGCAGTCCATGGAAGTAGAATAAAACTTTATGGCAAAGTCCATATTTGTACAAAATGTATTGAATTTGTAAAAACATTACTGTTTTATTTGATGACACAAAATATTTGTTCTTCAGGTTTTCTAACTTTTAAATTATTATCAAGTCTTCATCATTGATAGTCAATTTTATTGTTTTGTCTGATTGCATGTTTAATATCTAATTCATGTTCTTCACAATTTTTCACTTTCTCTCTGAGTTGAAATGTACAAACATTATTATGATATGCCAAGGAATGCAGGAAAACAAATCACCTCATAATTTGAAAAGAAGAAAAAAAAATGCAAGATTTTTAAAATATGTGCAATGAACCAATAATAGTATCAAACTGTATTTACAATATATTGATATTGAAAAAAATATGACTTTTAAGTTTTAGCATAATTTTTGCTTAGAACTACTATATTCTTAAATCCATCGCTACATACATGTACATGTAGGCTTCTCGGCAGAAAAAAGTTCACACATGGTTCAAATTGACAGAAATACATGTATGGCTTTAAATACCAAATACCATGGGGGTGATCTGAGGGGACCAAAGCAATTTTGCAGGTTAAAAGTGTAACTACAATGTATGTATGTACATTGACACATGTATTAATATTGAGTGAAATATGCCCTTATGACATCCCAAGGAGGTGGTTTGGGAGGTTAAAACAATTTTGGAGATTGAAAGTAGGCATTGACCAATTTATTACCCTTGTCGATTCCTTGTTTGAGGAATCTACACAAGGTTTTCATTTTCTTGGTATCAACACAAGGGGTGTTTATGTACTGGCAAGAAAGCTGCATACATGTAGTGTGCATAATCAGCTGTCCCTTTAAGCAAACTCCTGGTCGGGGCTGCTGTATACTTGGCATACCATCCTCGCTACATCATCAGGGAGAAAATGAATTGATGTATCTCCCACATGTCAAGTGTGGAGGATGGTTAACAAGACAGGCATCAAGCTACCAGCTGCAACGACCAGGGAGGGGAGATGCAATTTCATGATACTGAGATGCCTATAGACAGACTCATGCGGTCATGCCTATAATAAACATACATGTAACATACCTGTATATAATAATGTGCATACGTGTAGTGTTAAAGTGAAACTTATACGATAAACAATATAATATTCATATTTAATGAATATCGAATGTCTGCCACGTTGGTACTTTGCTATTCAAGATTAATCCTTTTCTTTCTTGAAGCACGTCCGTGTGGAAGATTGTTATCAAGCCAAGCATGCAGCTACCCAGCTGCAACTACCAGGGAGGGAAAATGTAATTTGATGATACTGAGATGCCTACAGTGTTTATATGCTCCTTTGGTCATACCTATAATGAACATATATCATACATGTAGTATTAAAGTGAAACTGATATGACAAGCAATACAATATTCATATTTAATATTTAATGACAATAACTATATGTACATGTAGGTCTACATTTCAACTTTCAGCGATCATTCTAGGATTAATTTTTGTTGATAAAATCTCCTTTTTTGTAACTCTTTATTGAATGAATGTACCTGTAAACTTATGGAATTACATGTAGCCGATATAGTCACAACTCACAAACCACACAGGCTAGTTTGGATTCTTTACTAGATGCCACCTTCATACATTTTTGGATATTATATACTACAAGTACATATAATATATTCTCTGCAATGTATACAAAGTTGTAGACTGTACACCTGCCCCCCAAACAAACTAAAATAGTTTATTTCAAATGATGGCTGCTACATGTACAAAATGTACTCTTTAAAATAACAATTTCATATTCCTTGACTGCATACTTTACAGTATGGACGGTACTTTAACATCATACATTACATGTTCCATCATTGATGTCATGTACATCCTACACTATGTATTATGTTAAGGAAATGTTAAGTATAATACGGGTTTATGAAAGGAAATATAGAGTCTCCTATTCCTAAGGGATCCAGATCAGTACAAACATCCTGCGTTAAGCCACACCTTTCCATGTCTGGGACCAGTACTACATACATGTATAATGCTTCAGGGAACATTCAGGTACACAATGTAGAAAATCCTAGCTTCTGTTACTTTTGTGTACAGTGTATGCACTTTTTGAGAAAACTTGAAGATGAAAATTCATATAACCTCACCTAGCACTAACCTCGCAATTATTCATTTATTCAGGGCTTGTGCACGCTAGGCTGACAAAAGTATGTCAAAGTTATGAAAACAAAAAACAAAACATACAGAGAGATGGAAGACATGTAATGATTTTTTGCTAGTATGAAGGGGTATTTTCATCAGCAAATGCATGTTTACCAAAATTGGTTGTACAGTTGTAAGTCCCAACAATAAAACTTGCACGGGGAAAGTAAGGGAAACCGTTGACTACTAATATCTTGTCAAATGATCAACTATTTAATACAAGGGAGAAGAAACTTTCTTTTTTTTTGGGGGGGGGGATTGAAATCCATTCATAGTGTAGTGATGGCATTGGGTTTACCAAAGTAAGATCAAGTTCATATCTTCTGCAGTCTAAAAAATATTCATACATGTACTGCCAGTTCATTGAGAGTTGACCTAAATCTAAATCTAATTGCAATTACATGTACATGTAGTCCATTGTTTGATGGTGAATTGTTTCCAAAAGATGGAAATCACCACTCACACACAAAATAAGCCTCCAGGGACAGAAAAGAAATGTCATGCTTGCATGTACATGTATGCTGCTGAAAACATTTATGAGATGCATAGAAAAACTATATTGTGATGAAAGCAAAATCAACAATTTGGAAGATACCAGAATTATTTCAAAATAGAAATGTATTTCTAGGTGGAAAAAACAACAACATCTGATACTTCTGCTACTTAATAACTCAAATATGCTTCAAACTGTAGAACTGACTTACTGGACATTTCATTCTTTTGTAATTTTTTGTTAACTTTTGCAAACTGATGTCACATTAATATACCTATCAAATAATCTGATGATAAAAATTTCTTGGTTTCTCCAAAGTGGTACAAAACTACTAACTAGACATATTGATATATTGTCCATTCAATTGTATAGTATAGCTCAATGTGTAGGAGTTTATGAAACCAGGGAGATGTGATGACAATATTGTTTTCAACAACAGGCATTGATCTTTCACATAAATGAGATGCAATGAATTGATGAAGATGCTTGGAATATGGAAATCATTAATTTGATGTCACTTGACTTTTTTCAATGAATCATGTGAATGCATGTATCTGGAGCCTCGCGAAACACTTAACACACTGTATGTTTCAAAGTAAACTAGTCATTTCTTTTTAGTAAAACATGGCACTATGCCCACTAATTCATCAATTACGAAAATTCTTTGGTACGGTATTTTCTTCACATCTTCATTCATACTTTGTAACGTACATTGGTAATGTATACTGCTTCTATTTTTTGTTCTACCTTAAAATCATATAATTCCAGTAATTTTAGCTTGAAATTTTGGCCAAAGTCGTTATTATATGCCCAGCCGCCATTAAATCCGCCTGAACAAGTGAATAATTAGTCAAGTTTCTTGGTTTTCATTGTTGTAATTCAGTTATTTATAACAGAATAAACGCTATCGTTATCGATTCATAACTGAAAAAATTATCAGCAAGAAAGAGCGGGATTCAAACCTGGGACCTTAAACGCGAGTGCAGTGTAGAAAGAGAATACTCTGATAGTCTGACCAGACGCCTTTACCACTAGACTACGAGCAATTGACAGCGAATCTGATCTTGCTGCACTAGATCTATTACGTTTTATACCTCCGCTCCATACAAATCCTCTCTATATACCTTCGTTCTGCCGTTTTTTGATATCCTAGGTAGGATTCTTACCAATTTGAGGATTACTGGGCATATCAGCTATAATAGCCGAAATTTTATTTTCAAAATATTGATATTGTTTTCTTCTCTTGTATTTCTACTTTCTATATTTCTTTATGCTACTCCATCCCTAGAGCACTCTCCACAGTGAATTATAAAGATTTATAAATTATATGAATTATTATTATTATTGTAACAAAGGCTAGGTAATGCCAATGGCTCTTTATTTTTGCTGATCATATTGATATTACAAGTTGTCGCAAAATCCAGTGTTACATACATGTACAGTTGGCAATAACGTGTACAGGCTCCATCTTAGCTACATGTAGCTCCCTGTGTGAATACTATACGGTACTTACATTTTGGAAAAACAAGAACTTTATCAATTAAGAAAATAAATGACTACAAAAATAAAATACATTTTCACTGTCAAATATAAGGCAAAAAAAAATAAAAAATTCAAAATATATAGAGTGAAAGACAAAAAAAGCCACAAACACAAACAAAGTACATGTAGCAACAAATTATTGCTTAAAAATAAAGGAGAGAGAGCATTACATACTGATGATGGACTGAATTCAATTGATTTGTTTTTGTTTATTTCACAGCAAATCTACAAATAGTTTGATATCGATCTACAGAAAGATACAATTACAATCATAAGATCTACAATGTAGACTACATCTCTCTCAAAAAAATAATGCGTTGAAATATGACACTGTTTTCTTGGGTCAGCACTCAATTCCTTCATGCATAATGACGCATTTATTCTTACCCTTGATTTGGATCATTTTCAACTTTGTCCAACCAAACTCTGACGTAAACTGCATTCCCATCACGGATTTGTGAAAAAATATCATCCATTGTTGAATAGGATTGCTGCAATTTCAACTAAAAATCCTCTTCTTGTCAAAGCAAGTCCATCAACTGCAGGAAGTCCAGGACTAATATTATAAAATGCCTGAACAATTAGTCACTGGAATATTATCAATGTGTTTATTCATTCATGTGATGATAAACTTTCGCTTCACTGCACTGCACCGGTAATCAGTAATAGATCGAACACGAGTAACAACAGATCAAATCTGAGAGTGAGTTTCACGTTTAAATTCCTTTTAAAACAAGAGAATATTGATTGTGCTATCTGTCAACAAAGTCATGTTGAACTTCATGTTGGCCTGTTGGCTGTCTACCAAATATGAATGAAGATCATTGACTAAGTTGTCATGGTCTCAACAGTCATGACTAACAGCACTCTGAACAGGAGAATGGACGAGGTTGAACTTGAATTTGAAAGTTGAATCTTGTCTTTAAACTTTAAGTTTAATGAATGTCATTCAATGTTTCCAAGTCCCTACGTCTTCTTGAGTTTAGCCTTAGGATGTCTTGCTACATGACCTCCACGCAAGTAACGAAGTGCGTCATGTCATTGCTATTGCCACTGCATGCACTGGTTCAATAAGTTCCAAAAGACCCCAGTCACAGCAGCAAAATTGCAAAGAGGTTACTCGCGGTAGAGAAACGAGGGCTAGCTAGGCAGGGCTGATCACACGGCCGGGCCACTCCTCCGCTCTTGCAGACGAGACTCCCGATAATGGATGACCTCACGCCTACGGGGTCAGAATTCCTCGCATTCCTGATTAGGTTGCGGAATGTTTACATACGAGAAAGGGAATGATTTTAAAATTGAATACTCTACAAATAATTCTGAAACATTAATTTTGGCATCATATTTTAAGACTAATTATATATCATTTAATTTAGAAAACTTTAAGTTCATATATATACTTTAAACAAATATTTACAACGATCTAATCAGTGGCGGAACAACTCGACATTTCAAGATGGCAGCCTCCATGGTCTCCGCGAATATGATGAAATTGCGTCTGTTTCTTTCATGTTTACGGAGAATCAACAGCGAACAGAGTGCATGTTCACATCTGATCATTTCTAGGAGAACATCTTTACTTCGAAATTGCCGTAATGTTAAATGTTATTATGAAAATAGGCAGTTACATCGTTTGATATCTTCATTGCGTGTCAGAACTGCAGGTGTTGGGGCCACTGCAGCGATTGCCCTCGGGGCTGTGGCGGCGTGTGCCGAGTCAGGCGAAGCTGGTGAGCTGACGGGCTGCTCATTGCATATTCATCCGTTCAAATATTGTCTTGTCTTGTCTTGTCTTGTCTTGGTTGAGTCAACATATATACAGGCTAGCTGTACTCTGCCAACTTTATTGAAAGGGGATTCCGGAGTCCTTTCTGACATAATAAAATGTGCATGATTTAAACTTGTGTAAGGACATTAGCACTCATACTCATACTCATAGCTACATTCCTATACTTCGTGTGTATAATGTAGGCAGTCATACACCTCAACTTTTTAAAACACCACTGCACAAAAGTCACAAACATTCACTCAAAATGGGCATTTAATTTACAAAAACCGACCACTATATATCCAAGAAATACAATAAATTCAACTCACCGATGTTGGAAAAGACATTTCCAAAAATCAAATCCGTAATTTACTGTTGATTCTCGCGAAACGAGCTATCGGAGTCATTGTGTACATTTCCTGGTCGCCGCGGGCGCTGACATCTCCCCAAAAGAGTTTTGTCCTTAAAAATTCGGTCCCTATGTGGCATACACGGAAAGTCCCAATTTTCTGTGTGCGCGATCTTAAAGATCACTGTGCGCTTGCGATCCCGAGTTTCTTCGTGGACAAAAATTTTATTGGCCGATTTTAGTCTAAGACATCGGCAGTATGTAAACAACACGTGATCGCGAAACAAATCGGCGGGGATTTCTCCGGTTTTGGACAAGATTTTGACTTTGGATTTTGCTGAAAATATCAAAAGTTCTTCCTAACGGCCATTTGAGGTAGGAGTGAGATTTTTAAGGGCGGAATTTGAAAGCAAGGTATTTAAAATATTTATCTTATTTCCCCCCCATACCTTTACTACACGCGACAGAAAATACAAACTATTTTTGAATTTTGTATTCGTAGGTCAATATGACCACTATTCGTGGTGTGATTATAAGGAGTACATGATGTAAATTGTAATTGTTATTGTAAAGGTGAAACTGAAATTCGGGGGGGGGGAGGGAGATATTCTGAATTTCTGAGGATAGAAAATCATGGAATTATTAACTAAGAAATGTTATTTGTCTGTTTGTGTACAGAAATAAATGAAGAGAAGCTAGAAGCTCACACTTACATGTAACTGTAACTAAGGCTTAGATCATTCACTTGTGAGTTGTGTTGTGATCCTACACTGCTAATGCTATAGACCGAAAATTCTGTCTCTCGTTCGTTAGCTCTTCACTTAGAGACAGAAACGGCCGTATCACTCTGCTGTGCAAACCGAATACACATTGACTTACACACTATAACAGTTTGAAAACGGCTGGAAGATTTTCAAACGGAGAAAACCTTGGACCCTGAATTACCTGAAAAAGGAGCATTGAAAGGAATAAAACAGTCAAATTGGTAAGTTGAAAATGTTTAAGTATAGAGCCTAGGCCTAATCTATTTAATTTACACAAATATTTTTAAAAATCGTAATATTCACATTTTAACAACTACATGCCTACTGTTCCTCGGCAATCAGTGAGTTTGCACAGGCGAGTGTACGGAGCGTTTCTGTCTCTAAGTGAAGGGCCGACCCTATCCAAATAAGAGGCTAACGAACAAGAGACAGAAAATTTCGGTCTAACACTGCTACAGCTGTATTATATCCACAGTGTAAGATGGGGGAAACTAAGGCTAAAGCTACTTTTGTTTACAGCGGCTAAAAAGTCATTTTGTTCAGTGGCTGATGAAAATTTCTTTTATATATCTTGATTCTTCATATTTTGAGGTTAAATCGCTGAAAAAATTATGATGGACAAATGTGATGTCAATAACATACATTTTCGAGTCAATGTCAGTGGGTGCGGTGTCAAATTTTGTTCGATAAAATGAAAGGGTCCTAAAGGGAGTAAAACTACACACATGTAATAAATGAATGCAAAGCTTGATTTTGGTGCTGAATGTGAATTTTACCCGATTTCCAAATAGTGATAATATCAATGGTATATCACCCAAAATAAAGGAAAAGTACACATTCTTTTTGGCTATTGTATTTTCGTTGCTCTGTTACACCAAAAGTTTGGCGCATCGAACGTGTCGCATTGCATGTATTTGCGGGGTGCGTAGCTTTAGGACCCCTCGCCATAGTAAAATGTAGGTCTTATCAATAAAAAAAATAGAGCCTTGGAGGTTGAGCAAACGATGTAATGAGCATGATGAGTAATCATGTTAAACAGAACGTAACAAAACGTTGTTGTTGAGTAAATTAAAATGGCACTAACGAAAAGTCTAACGTAACAAATAAATACTTGCACATTTTACATGACTCCATTGTATTGATGACCTTCCTTTTACATGTGGCTTTTGGTATTAATTTGCAGGTATGTGCTACATGTGTTAATCAGAACCTCAAATTGGTTCTCAGCCTAAAAATTGTGAGAGAAAAAAAATTGCCAGAAAATAATTTACATCACTTGAATACCACTTTGCTGTTTCTACATTAGAAACAGCAAAGTTTCTAACAGGGCTTTAAGAGAAATCTACATTGGATGTTGGAAAGTATGAAATAATGACAATGTATACATGTAATCACATATCAAGGGATGTATATTTTCTCCTTTGTTTCAGAGAAGGCAAAATGGTTCCTTGCATCCAGGAAGGATGATGTTGATGAAATATCTAGGTAAGCAGAAATACAAAAAACAATTTAACCTTATACGCCAGACTGAATTTCATAGATGTTACTGTGAACTTGAAGGTGATAATTATGGAGAAGAAGTTTGAACATTTTATGCAAATTGTAGTTAAAGGAATTTATTTGAAAATGTGTGATGATGCATTTTGATACATGATATATATGTTTAATTCTATAGGCCTACAATTTCTTCTTGTGCTAGCACTGTATGTTGTAACTTTGAGTGGCTATGTAAGTCAGAATTCAGCATGTCTTTTTTTTTCATCAAATTCGCTCTCTCTCTGTGGCCGTACTCTATCCCGTCTCTTCTCTCCCACCTTTTCTCACTCCCTCCCCTCTCTGTCTTTCTCGCTTTTATGAATAGATTACTGAGGTCAGGGTTCAATCCGAATGAGAGACACCAGCTTGGGTGGACAGCCTTGCATGTAGCAGCTATCAACAGAAACGAAAAGTAAGATTTGAAAAATTCAGAGAAGTTATACTTGTTGCAAATGATTTGATTTTTATATAACATGCATCTCATATAGACTCCAGCCCAACTCATCTCGGGTTGGGTATTCAACATGTTAGTCAATTTTCTCTTTTCCCTTTCCCCACACTAAATTTAAAGATTTCAAATTAAAATATTAATATTATCTATTGTAGGTCCTTTGATTTGATTCAACAGAATTTTGTTCAATATGGTAACTGAATAAAAAATAAAAGCAAACTTATTTGGCATATTAACCCCAAATCACATTTTAATGTGAGCTCAGTTCCTATTTTATATGTCTGTAATTTGATTATTTTACAGATATCCTGAAGTCCTGATCACCAAGTTGGTATTATACCACTGGAATGCTCTTTGTGCAGCTTTAAGTCAACTGAGAATTATTTTACTATTTGGAGAGTGTAATGATAACCTCACTGTTTGATGAGTCTCTTAAAATCGATTCTAAAGAAATTTGCAGCACTTTTTTTTTGTCTTCATCCTGTCTAATTTCAGGGCATTGAGGGCATTACTCAAGGCTGGAGCAGATCCAAACATTGGGGATGAGTTTAGCAGTGTGTGGCAGACAGCCCAGGAGAAAAGTCTCAACTCATTGCAAGGTTAGACTACAATTCATGTAATCTAGTAAGAATTGGCTATGGTTTGGCTGATAATAGATGCATTCAAAATTGCAATGCAAATAAAACATTCATCAAAGCAACTATTACTTTAAACCCCAAAAGGCTGGCCACACATCAAGGATTTGATAATTTTAACAATAAAACCAGTCTTTGTAGAAATTGTGTATGTGCTCACTGATTTTCTCTAATGAGCTTTCAGCACCAATTTTCTTGGATGATCCACTACATTTTCTACATTTTACTGTTATTGCCATCGAATAGAGGTGTCGTAGTCGAGTACTTTAATTATTTGACTGTGAATGCAAAGGTTATGGGTCTGAACCCCGGCATGGCACTTATGCCCTTGAGCAAGGCATTTCATCTACATTGCTCCTCTCCACCCAGGTGTTAAATGGGTACCCAGTAGGAGTGGAGAATGTGCTCTGTATAATGTGTAGAATCGCAATTGAATCCAGTAACAGGGGTAATAATGCTGTAAGCGCTTTGGTAGGTTAAATTGTAACTGGTAAGGTGCTATATAAGAAACAGCTATTATTCTATTATTATTATTGTTAAAATGTGACCAGCTCTTATGGTTGTATGCCCTTCTCTACAAAGTGATACTTTCATGTAATTCCTTCTTGCTTGTTCTACAATTGAAGAACACTTCCACATCTTCAGGAGATAAGAATTTTGGATATACGTGCTTTTGTCCAGTTCATGTCCTGCATCTCTACCCAGACCTGATCACAAAGCCTTGCTCGTTTGTCTCTTGTTTTACATGTAGTTCTGTATGACAGAGAGGATGATTTTAGTGACAGACTGAACAACAGAGCCTCATTCCGTGGCTGTACAGCTCTCCATTATGCTGTCCTCTCAAATGACATCAGAATCGTCAAGATTCTACTTGAAGCTGGTAATGTATCCTTATTCTCTCTCTCTCTCTCTCTCTCTCACACACACACACACACACACTCATAATGTACTTATATCTTTAAATCGTTGCTGTGGATGGAATGGTCAGAATGGTCTACTAGGTGGCTCAATGGCTCATTATACTTGCTGGTAGTAGTAGTAGTAGTAGTAGTAGTAGTAGAGGTGACAAGGATTGAGTGAAAAGGGAGGGGTAGAACACATGAGGAGGAAGGAAAGGTAGGGAAAGAGAGGAAGAGAACAGAAAAAGAGCGAGCAGGAAGCAGAGAAAGACTTCATAATTTTAGAGATCGTGTTCTTTGCATCTATTACAAGACAGATGAAGTAGTAGTAGTAGAGGTGACAAGGATTTAGTGAAAAGGGAGGGGTAGAACACATGAGGAGGAAGGAAAGGTAGGGAAAGAGAGGAAGGAAGAGAGAGAGAGAGGAAGAGAACAGAAAAAGAAAAAGAGCGAGCAGGAAGCAGAGAAAGAGATCGTGTTCTTTGCATCTATTACAAGACAGATGAAATTTCCAAACAAATTATCCCAAGTTATCTTTCATGATATTAAATTCCTCTTCTAAATTTCATATTGTGGCTTTCTTGTAGGTGCTGATCCAATGATAGCCAATGAGAATGGTCATACCCCCATGCAGTATGCCAAGGGTCAAGCTATAAAGCAGCTCCTCAAAGAATACAGCCAGAAGGTCAGTAAAATAGGCCAAAGGTCAGATGGTCAAAGTAGTCTGTGATCATTTATATAATATTGACTGGCCTTGAGGGGGACATCGAATATGTTGCCCGCAACAGAATCATATTGCCCCGAGTCGAAGACGAGGGCAATATGGTTCTTTTAAGGGCAACATTTTCGATATTCCCCGAAAGTAGAGCCAGTCAGTATTATTATTATTATTATCTATATCATGTATATGCCTATCTTGTTGACGGACACGTCTGTTTGCCTGTCAGTCTCTCTGATTTCAGATTATTCATGCAGGTATGTAATCTGGCCCAAGCAATTGTGACGTAAATTGTTACCGCACGTATGCACTATAATAAAAGCGCACTGACAAGAAATACTCGGGCTCAATGTTGACCACACTTTTTGTACACAAAGTGAATGGTGAAACCCGGAAGAGGGAAAATATCAGGGAATGATGACTGCTCAGAACTAGGTCATTTGCGGACTGCGCAAAATATGAATTTTAATTGCCTTGTAAAAATACCCCATATAGGTAATCATGACATGTATTTTTTTCCAACCCTTCTACCTACATGTGATCACGCATGTATATCTTCCATCAGAGAGCAAATTCTTTGTTGTTCCTCTATAAAGAGAGTGCGTCTTTGAATATTCACTTGTCAGTTTGTAATTATTGAGCCATGAAAATTTATAAGAATAGACCCATTGTGTGTATATTGGACTAATGCATTAACAGTGATACGCCCTATTTTGGTTACAAAAATAAAAAAAACAGATTCTTTTATTCTAAACTGTTGCATTTGATGTTGATGATGCATGAACCTGAATGGCTACAGATTTCATTCTTCCTGACTCTGAGTGTATTTTTTCGTATCTTACACATTCCTAGTTTACAGCCCTGCAAGCAGAGAGAGCAGCGGAAGAGAGACGTCGCTTCCCATTAGAGCAAAGACTAAAAGAGTTCATCATTGGGCAGGATGGTGCAATCGCAACAGTTGCTGCAGGTAAAAGGTGTTTTTGTACTTGAAATACTGACTGAAGATCATCGTTTTTTTCAAATTTGTAGCTTTTTTTAAGGAATTTCTTCTTTTGAGAAAAATGATGTGTCAACAATCCAGTGGTGATGATTATTATTTTTGTAAAAGACTGAAGAAGATTACCAAGGAATTTAGATCATAGAATCCCTTAACAGCATCATAAAATTCTGTTTTAAAGATCAACTGATAAACAAAAATTACTTGAGAGGAAGTATCTGCTCCATATGGATGTCAGATAATGAAATATGAAATTATCCAATATCAGTCCTGTTTTGTAACTCATCCAAATCATATTGAAATGTCTAAAGGATTTTGCATTGTCACGTAATAGGTTTTAATGATGCATGTTGTTCGAATACTGAAAATAACAGAATTAACATCTTACAACGGAAAGATCTACTTTAGATAGTTTTGTAAAGTAGATCAGAGTGATGGTCCCAGTTATCTTTAACCCATACGATGCCACAACCTTGTGTACTGACCTGCATAGCAGTGCCACGTACATGTGCATTAGCCTGTGCTCGCGTGCCACAAACCTTGTATACTAGCCTCCGTAGCGGTGCCACGTACATGTTTAGTCGCATTGTTTGTTTACGCTTGAGCACCCCAAAACTAAACCTGGCACAATAGGGATTAGCACTGTGGCACTGGGGTTGGTACATGGGGGCAGATTAAGGGTTAAATGTATGATGTTATGAAGTTCTTCTGTCATTTCACAGCTGTTCGGAGGAAAGAAAATGGGTGGATGGATGAAGACCACCCTCTCGTCTTCCTCTTCTTGGGTTCATCTGGAATAGGTGAGCAGGTACAGGGAATAAAACAGGAAAAGTGATATTATGTTGTGTCAATAAAATATGGGATCATTTGTTTTTTGCTCTGGTTGGTGTGCCAGTTATCTACAGATTTTTGTCTGACACCACATTACATTAAAAAATTTGTGTGATGGCCATGAAGAAGACTGTGGAAACGAATAACTGGTGCTCTCCGTATTTCCTTCCTCAAATGAAGAAATATGATATTGCACGTATTGTATACAATCCATTAGTTGATTCTACGAACAACATTTCAGAAATAATCATACATTTCATAAGAAACGGGGAAGTTTTATTGTCTCTACTTTTTTTTAACTGTTGAGAGTCAGACTGAGTTGTATGAAGACTGGCACCAACAATACAAAATGAAGTTGTTGCTTAGATTAACAAAATATTGTTGTAATTGTAACAAAAGATCAAAGTTTTCTATGTAAATTAACTGAACCATTGACAAAGACTGTTTGCTTTGTCTTCAACCCTCACATGACAGGAAAGACAGAACTGGCCAAGCAGATAGCAAGGTACATGCACAAGGATGTCAAGAAGGGCTTCATCAGGATGGACATGTCTGAATACCAGGAGAAGCACGAGGTAGCCAAATTCATCGGGTCACCTCCAGGATATGTAGGTCACGAGCAGGGCGGTCAGCTGACCAAGAAGCTGAAGCAGTTCCCTAATGCTGTGGTGCTGTTTGACGAGGTGGACAAGGCCCATCCTGACGTGTTGACCATCATGCTCCAGCTCTTCGATGAGGTAAGGGTCAAGCAGTGAAGATGTGACCTGACTTCTTGTTATCCTTTTTTTATTGATATTGAGGTGGTGAGTCCTTCCTAAAATACTCAAATGTACTCTATTGTTTTTACTTCATAGAATAAAATTATTTCTTCTTGAAACAGAAATGGGTACATACACTGACATTTGGTGAGAAAGAAGCTATCTATGCCCTATGTAGGGGTGGGAGTTTCGGGTATTTTTTCAAATCGGGAACCCGACGATTTTTCGGGCGGGTTCCCGGTTACCCGAAAATCATATAACACAAATTACAAGCTTATATTTACCCCTAAGAAGCTATTAACACTGGGAAAAACTCCTTCGTGTTTGGCACCTGAAATAAACAATTCAAGGGAAAAAGAGACTGGGAAAATCGTGGGCGCAAGACATGATATTAGGCCTAAGCCTCCTAAATTTAATCCATAGAAATCATCGATAATAATCATGCCAGCGCCTTAGCCTTAGGTAAATAACGGTCAACAGTCCCTTGCACATGTTTATCCAAAAATACACACATGAACTTGAAAGGAAGGGAAATACAATGAAATCTCAAAGAAAAACTTGTTTGAGACGATGATCATGATGATTCTTTATCATTTTGCACGAGCAGCCCTTGGGAATTTTGACATCTGATCGTAAAGAGGGCAAGAGGCACTTGTACTTGTAGACAAACCTCACGCGTAGTATCAATTGATGTCCCTGACGAAAATGGCGAGCTTTCTCTGCTACAGTCCTCATACACACATACGTGTACACATTGTAATTCCCCACGCACGATCAACGATAGTTTCCTTCTCAAACAACTCATCGCGCCGCGTCAATTATTGAAATTCACACACACACATACACACACTTCATGTACCACAGTCTACTGATATTCGTAAATGTATGCTAGTCCGATCTCTCTTCGTATACACACAGACACGCTCATCAGATCATGCTTTTTTTATTTAGAATTTAGAAAGTGCAAGTTCATAAACGAAAACTGAAAACAAGATTTTTATATTTTTTCCTCTTTTTTTTGGGGGGGGGATAATCATTTCTTTCTGACTCTCTCTCTCTCTCTCTCTCTCTCTCATAAATGACAGGGTTTATTTTAAAGAAAGGGTTCTTAAACTGCTTTGCCTGAATTTAAAAAAAATGCGTAGGCCTAGTGTATTAGCGTTTAGACAATAGTGATATAACCCTTATAAGTTATAACCCGTCCCTCAACGTTACGGCCCCACCACTTCCCCCACGTGATGGAGATCGGAGACAATAATTAATAAATGAAACAAAGGAAACATGCATAGATGTCTTCTCAACAGTCAAGTAGTCAACAGGTAACTTTTCATTATGACATTTTCGTTGTGCATGTACATGTAAATAAAGACGTTCTTTCAAAGGACTAAATGCAAAACAAAGAGCTGGTATGTGTTTTCTGTCATCGGCATTATGATCTTCATAACCATCATATCATCATCATAACATAATTATCATATCATCATGATTCATGATGATCGTCATCATAATCATCATCAAAGACATCATCATCATCATTATCATCTTGATAATCATTATCGTGAAAACAAGTATCATCATCATAAAAAAATATCAAAAAATATCAAGCCAACCACTTCATCCCTGCCCGACCGTAACTTCATCCTTTTACGCACATGCGGTTCCCCTTTGATATTCGATCTGTTTATACGAAGCGCCTTCGCGCCCAATGCCGCGGCGGTGTGAATTAAGGATCAAAGGAACGGGGAGGAAAAAAGGCGCAAACCTTCATTGGCTGGTTGGCATAATTTTTGCACATGTCATGACTTGTGGTCATCAAATGAGGTCACAAGCCCAATTTTATGAATGAAATTCTTGATCGTGCGCACTCTAGACAGCCTTTGCTTCCCATGCCTTGTTTTTCACTTTCGCATGAATGAAGGATATTATTTTGGATATATCGCCATGGATATAATCTGATTTTAGTAATTTCGAATTTATTAATTGTGTGCTAAAGTTTCAGGAATTGTGACAGTGCCAAATCGTGCTCGCGCTTAATCTTGTTGATGTTAATACATCTGTTCATGTACGAGTTCATATTCATGAATGAGATGCCGCGTGCGAGTATGGAGCGACGGTTGATGTTGAATATGGATGAGTTTGTAAGCTTTACGCCCGTTGATCGCTCATGACTACGACATATTGTTTACTCCGAATAAGGGGGAAAGGCATTCAAATGCAAATTATGTTATGGGTTCGATGAACCAATGAGCATGCAGTCTCTGAATCGCGGCTGTGGGCTTTGCTGTCTGTGTATACGAATGTGTAAGGTTTAAGGGTTATGTGTTATAATAAGTTGAACGAATCGAAAGCGCATCCTTGCAGTGGGGCGCTACATGTACAAGTCATATTCATGATGAGATGCCACGTGCGAGTAATCCGAGTATGGAGCGACGGTTGATGTTGAATATGGATGAGTTTGTAAACTTTACGCCCGTTGATCGCTCATGACTACGACATATTGTTTACTCCCAATAAGGGGGAAGGGCATTCAAATGCAAATTATGTTATGGGTTCGATGAACCAATGAGCATGCAGTCTCTGAATCGCGGCTGTGGGCTTTGCTGTCTGTGTATAACGAATGTTATAGTAAGTTGAACGAATCCAAAGCGCATCACTGCAGTGGGGCGCTACATGGATTTTTCATTGAATGGATTTTTCATTTAATGGCTGGTCGACGATGAGTAATCATTAAAATACTTACTTTCGGGAAACGGGCATGTAATATTTTGACCCGGGACCCGATGCTCTCGGGCGGGACTCGGGTACCCGGTTTTTAGTCCCAGCACTAGCCCTATGTAATATGAACAAAGATTTAAATCCTACAGCGTGGTATTTGAAAGTTCACATATGATAATTGTTTAATGACTTAGTGGCACAGAATGGGTGAAGGAAGTACTTGACCAGATGTAGAATTTATTGATTGGGGAGCAACTTCTCATATCCTCAGTTGCTCAATTTTTGTCGGCATGAAATATTGAGCAAATAGCAATTTCCAACTTAAGATTTCTTTTATGATGTACTTTGTGAATTACCGATTGATCTCAAAATGTATGATCTGGAAGCATGCGAAGAAATATCCTTAGCGCAATTCTCCAGTTCTGGCGATGCAAAATTTGGTTTCACTATATCATCCATCCTATTGAACAGGGGAGATTGACAGATGGGAAGGGCAAGACGATAGAATGCAAAGATGCTGTCTTTGTCATGACATCCAACATTGCTAGTGATGAAATCGCCAGTCACGCTCTACAGCTTAGAAGAGAGGCCAAGGCTATGATGGAACAGAGACAGACGACACAAGAGGAACGAGGTAAATCCTCTTGTGATTAACTGCCTCCTGGAATTCTAATATGAAATTGTTGTGTTCGAGTGGAATCATGAAAAAGTTTCTATCCTTTTGAGAGAAACCATACTTGCAATGTTAGTCTGTATATAATTTTCTCCTGCTCTCTCTTTCTCTCTCTCTCTCTCTCTCTCTCTCTCATTCTCTCTTTCTCTCTTGTACTCCCATTTATTGTTTCCTATCTGGGTTTTTTTTTTGGCCTTTCCGCACTCTATTTATTTTTTGTAGGTCATCTGAAAGACACATGTGACTCTGAATCACAAAACTACGTTCTTGGTTGTTGTGTGTAATGATTCAGTGGAAAAATAGTCCAACCCTTGGATAGGATGTTAAGAATGAATTCCTATGTATGGAAGAGTCACTTCACTTTAGGTAGATTGCAAGGAGCCACAGTCGTCAAAAATCGACACAGACAATGCAAAAACTGACCCTTTTTGTGTAATCTGAGAATGCCTGTCAATTTGCATGAACATAAAACATGTAGAAAGAACGAAAATGTACATTTTTATCAAATCCACTGCTTGTTAATTATTCTAGTGGATTATTCAGTGGATTATGGACTTCATGGTACAGGGTTTGAAATGGCATTAACATCATTTAACAAGATATTAATCTATATTTACCTCTCTCAAACCAGGTGAAGTAAATGGGTACCTGGTAGGAAGAAATTCCTTGAATGCTTGAACACCTTATCATGATATCATAATAATTATTCAGCACTTTGTATACTTTGGAAAATGCAATTCATAAAATCTATAAAATCTGTTAATCCAACGATCATTGTTATTGTAATTCTTCTTATGGTTGTTGTCATGCAGAAGCAGCTGAAATGACAGAGCAGGTGACCATCTCCAAGAGGTTCAAGGAAGATGTCGTGCAACCAATCCTCAAGAGGCACTTCAGGAGAGACGAGTTCCTGGGCAGGATCAATGAGATGGTCTATTTCTTACCATTCTCCCGAGCTGAGCTTATCAGACTGGTCTCCAAAGAGCTCAACTTCTGGGCAGCAAGGGTAAATTTTATATGCAAGATTTCATCTTGTATTTGTTGAAGCCAAGAAAGAATCATGCACGTCATGATCGAATGCTTTCTAAGCCACATATTTTGGGTATATAAATGTTAGCAAATGGGACTTGCCAGACTATTTTAGAGTGGTTGAATTGAGATTGGGAAATTCTCATACCTACTAACATCAGTGATGATGTACTTCCGCAAAGTAGAAAAAATAATTTCTCTCAATTATGGAAATTAACGGAGATAAAAGGAGTTTGTTTCTTAAAGTTATCACAATGTTTTATGCTACATCATGTTTAGTGAATGGTTGGAAAACTGTTGAGAAATTGTATCTCAACAGGCCAAGGACAGACACGAGATGGAGCTGACATGGGATGTAGAGGTTCTTGAAGTTCTTGCTGACGGATATGATGTCCACTATGGAGCAAGGTCTATCAAACATGAGGTCAGTTTCAAAGAAAACAGTGAATAATATTTGAGGAGCTTGCTGAAGTCATGGCGATCATACATTTGCTCCTGTGACATTTGCCCAGAGCTATTTTTTCTCTCAAAGGTATGGGGTTAGGGCTGAGCGGGTCCGCTCGCTATTCATAAGGACCACTATTCATACAAAACCGCTATTCATTTAACACGCGTTATGAATAGCGGTTCTTATGAAGTTATGAATAGTGATCCTTATGAATGGAGGTCCTTATAAATAGCGAGGTAATTTGTGTATGGTTTGCTCACTATTTAGAAGGACCGCTACTCATACAAAATCGCTATTCATTTAGTCACGCGTTACGGATAACGGTCTTTATGAATAGCGGTCCTTATGACTAGCGAGGTTACCCCGGGCTGAGGTTACCATTTGGATTTAGGTAAGGTTACGGGTGAGAGTCTTAGGGATGGGTATTTTGTTAGGTCCAGAGCTTAACCAAGAATTTGCTTGTTCAAAATTGACTATGGAGCGCTCGTCACCCGAGCATATGTCAGACAGTCGAAGACGGAAGTCGCACTAGAAATACAAACTTATAATCACTCATCTATAAATTTATGATAAATAAGGTACTACATGTAGCTCATTTCACTGAAGAGTCATATTTCAATACAAATGTCTCTAAATGTTATGTGAAAGGAATTCAACAGTCTAAATTGCTAAAAGTCATCATCGTTTCCACCACTGAAATTTTAGCCAAAATAGGTTTTGTTGATTATTGTCCAGGTTTTCAAGAAACATCTCAAAACTCTGCTGTTCAAACCATCAATCAACAATAATACCATTCTTTTACTACATTTTTTGCTTTCGATGTAAAGCAGTTTGAAACAAGTTTTGGATTGTAAGAGTGCTATAGAATTGTATTGTATTGTATTGTCCATGATTTAGCAAAATCATTATAACTGAAAGCGATTATACGGTGTGGTCCTCAAAAAAGGAAACCCAACTTTTACCATTAATTACTAGAAAAATTATTATGTTCGGATTAATTTTTATTATTCATGTCAAAAAGTTCAATTAATCCTGTTTCATATGATACCAAATTAATGATATTGTCATGCATGAATGAATTTGGTTTTAAGTGAGTGATGTCAAAGATAGTTTGTGCACAGTGTAATTCCATTATTCAATGTAAAGAAACATAGCAAAGAAAAGTGTGCGCAAATCAATTCTTACATTGCTGGTTTAAATTTTTTTTTTAGTTCAATGATCCCAGACTTTATCATCACAAATGTGGTAGCATATGAAAGGGGATAAAATTCCTTTTCTTATGATGTATTACAATAAATCAAGTTATGTTTATTTGATGAAATGTTGCGGAAGAAAGTTGGGTTTCCTTTTTAAGAAACACACTGTATAATCAACATTGGTATCACTTTTGTTTATTTCCATGATATTTTTTCCTATATCTGCAACATGTCATGGAAAAGAAGAAGTTCCTTGATATTCCTCTAGAACAGTGTATTTCAGCAGATCCAAAATTCTTAATCCTTTCCACATCTCCTTCAGGTTGAGAGACGGATTGTCAACCAGCTTGCAGCTGCCCAAGAGAAGCTGCTCATCTCCCGAGGATGCAAACTCCACATCGCTGTGGATACAGGTTCCCATGCCAACCAAGAACATCCTCCATTGAGTGGAAGTCAAGATCCCCCACAGGCTAAGCTCAAGCTTCAGGTCATAAAGAAAGGAAAGAAAGAAACAGTGAATATACTCCCCTCAGTACCAGGACCAGCTGACGTCAATTATCATTCCAATTTCTAAACAACCTTGTAGCCCTCCTTTGGGCCCTCTTGCATAAAGAGGGCCCTGGTATGGCATTCTTGAAAACTTCATCTGTTCAGAGCCACACAGGCATTAACTGTATGCTAAATATATAAGTTAGCCGAGATGAAGTTAGAATAATTGATCCAGTGGAGCCTCATTATAAAACGCACAATTATAAAGAGCACAAACTCTGAATATAACGAGGTAGTTTTGCCTGTCCCACTTCTTTCTGTTCTCTTAATTTTCAGCCTTGATGTAACAAAGTTATCAAAATAATTTCCTTGGCCACAAAGAATTTGTTATAATGAGGTATTGAGGTTCGACTGAACGTCTTTTCAAAGCTGTTTTATGTGCAATCTTAGAAGGGGGACATGCTGCTCCAAAAATGGTATGATAATAATTTATATGCAGTACATATGTTGAGATGTAAATATACAATAAATGTATTGTGTGAAATGAAAAGTAAAGTTGCACTCTTATGTTACTCTAAGTTCAACACAGAATTTAATATTTATAAGGAACATTGACTGAAGCTAGCCTAACAAATTACTTTTGGAATGGGTTATCATGGTTGTATGTCTTTGTATGAAAATGCACTGCATGGTTCTTAAATGCTGATAAATTTAATGGGTATCTACGCTGACCTGGAAGAAAACTAAATCAGAATGTTTTAACTTGGTACAGAAAAAAGGGAGACACACCTACGGTTGGACAGAGAAAACAAATGTATGATTTAGAAGGGAAAGGTATAGGGAGGAAAGGTATAGGGAGGAAAGGTTATTTCTATATATATTTTCAATCTTTCATGATATACATGTATCATTAATTGGAGATGTTGTGAACTGATTTATTAAACTACCGGGTATTTGCACTTCAAAATGATTCATTGTCTATATAACATTGTGTATGCTCATGTTTACTGCAGTTTTTCTTCAAAATGTGAATGAATATTTAAAACTTGAATAAACATTGAATTACTTGTGCATGACATATCAAATTGCAAACGTCAGAAAAGATTGTGATTATCGAGACATCGAGAGAGATATAGAGAGGTTGGCGCCTTTCTGGCTTTAAGCTGACAGCTTATTTTTAAAGAAATAGTCCTGTTTTCCTTTAGTTTTTTAACTTTGCCGACATGAAGTTAGAATAATTGATCCAGTGGAGCCTCATTATAAAACGCAAAATTATAAAAAGCACAAACTCTGAATATAACGAGGTAGTTTTGCCTGTCCCTCTTCTTTCTATTCTCTTGATTTTCAGCCCTGATGTAACAAAGTTTCAATATATCAAAATAATTTCCTTGGCCACAGGGAATTTGTTATAGTGAGGTTCGAATGAACGTCTTTCCAAAGCTGTTATATGTGCAATCTTAGAAGGGGGCATGCTGCTCTGTGTTCTACCAAATAAACATTACAAGTGGCTGTTGCTCCAAAAGATGGTATGATCCATATATATGCAGTACATATGTTGAGATGTAAATATACAATAAATTTATTGTGTGAAATGAAAAGTAAAGTTGCACTCTTATGTTACTCTTATGTTCAACACAGAATATATTTATAGGGAACATTGACTGAAGCTAGCCTAACAAATTACTTTTGGAGTGGGTTATTGTGGTGGTTATGTCTTTGTATGATAATGCACTGCATGGTTCTTAAATGCTGATAAATGGGTATCTACGCTGACCTGGAAGAAAACTAAATCAGAATGTTTTAACTTTTAATAAAGGGAGACTCACCTACGGTTGGACAGAGAAAACAAATGTATTATTTAGAAGGGTAAAGGTATAGGGAGGAAAGGCTATATCTATATATATTTTTAGTCTTTCATGATATATATCATGATATGTATCATTGGAGATAATTGGAGATGTTGTGAACTGATTTATTAAACTACCGGGTATTTGCACTTCAAAATGATTCATTGTCTATATAACATTGTGTATGCTCATGTTTACTGCAGTTTTTCTTCAAAATGTGAATGAATATTTAAAACTTAAATAAATATTGAATTACTTGTGCATGACATATCAAAATGCAAACTTCAGAAAAGATTGTGATTATCCATCTTTCGAAACATCGAGAAAGATATAGAGAGGTTGAGGACTGGATAGAGGGATGAGCGGGAGAGGAAGAGAGAGGGAAGAGGAAAAGAGGAGAAAGAGAGAGAGAGAGAAAGAAAGAGAAAGATGGGTAAAAGGAAGATTAGAAAAGGAATTAATAATAAGATACCTGTACATAGAAGTGGAAAGAGGGGTTAATGGGTTTCAGTTGAAAACGATTAGATTAGTAACTGATTTATTTGTACAATCATGGCTGCCTACAATACATAGAAATTTTACTTGGATATTAATCTATTGTTCTCTTTTTTTTTAAAGAAATAAAAAAGTCAGAATGTTGGAAAATTAAAAAAAAAAGGATTATTTGAAATCGATTGTTTCAGTGATATAAAAGGGTACCCCAAATGAAAGAATATGTTGCCTATGCTCGAGGAACTAGGCCGCGTGAATGTAAGGCAAATTATTTTGGCTTGTCATTTGGGAATTTTTGTTCAGAGGAATGTAAAATGAAAGATTTTATTATGAATCGTGACTGCATAATCAAACTAAAAAAACAAAACATTTACAGACTGTTGGAAACCAATTTGATAAACTCAGAAAATTTGTAAAATGGGTATGAAACGGGTGGGAAAGCAAGGCCGTACGCAGAAATTTTTTCCTGGGGGGGGCAAGATGATCGTTTTCAAAGGAACCCATAACTTGAAGTCTAAAACCCTATTAAAAAAAGTATGATTTTGAAATTTCTGGGGGGGGGGGGGGCAACTGCCCCCCGCTGCGTACGGCCTTGTGGGAAAGGGACGGATGACACCCAAGAAAAAGCAAATAATAAACTGAATTGCATTTTATTTATATATTCCTGTATATCTTTGCATAAACCTCATGTCATGATTCATTGAAATAGCTGCAGATCAGGAGAGAAAGCCTAGTTAAAATAAAATCGTCTAAAAATAGTAAAAACATAGCAAAAATATACCTGGAAAATACTTTTTTAGCTAATTTCCTTTCCAAAGAAAATAAGATAAAAATAATACGGAAAATATATGGGAAATAGGGGGAAATAGAATTTAAAAAACTTTGTTTTGGAACAAGGAAAAAAAAAATTTTAAAAATAGAGGAGCTTATCGAATATTACCAACAAAAAATTTCTGAAAATATATTTTTTGACTATTTTGTGATCATCTGTTTTGTAAATATCTGTATTTTCAAACCAAGAAATGAATATGTTTAATCATATGTTAGAATTTAACACTGAACCCCTGTTTTTTAACTACACATCTATGATACTGAATTTATCGAGTGTTGAACAGTAGTAGACTTTCGTTGCATTATCATACCATTTCAATATGTTTTATTTGTGTGTTGTTTGGTTGGATGATTGTCGTTGTTGTTTTTTGTTAATTTTTCTTTAATTGTTCCTAATTACTGCATATCTGTTTTCATCATCATCTTACTCTATCTTCTCTTTTGACCGATAGAGGGCCCTAATATCTGGGTTCTTTGTGTGCTCCCTCACCGTCAGCTTCGGTCCCATGGTGTAATGGTTAGCACTCGAGACTCTGAATCTCGCGATCCGAGTTCAAATCTCGGTGGGACCTTCCAATTTTGTTTTGTTTTGTTTTTTGCTCTGTTTTGTTTTTGTTTCGCAAGCCCTATTATATCATATCATACCAAAATCTGGCAGTATTATCGATGTTCATCGGCAAGCGATTTTCCTCGGTAATAGTCGAGCAGATGGCTTTCTTTCAGTCTCTTTGCTCCCTCGCCTGTATAATTATTGCATTTCTCTTCTAGATATTTCTTTGTTTATGAACCCACAAACCAGGACAGAATGCACAGAAAGTATAGATTGGGATGGCACTAAAAGTAATTTTTCAAATGCTTGACCCCTTTTTCTTCCTGGTACATGCAGGCCCAGCAGGCCGATAGGTAGAGACCCCGCGCTCCTAATCTAAAATAATATGTATCATTAATATCATTATTTATGTACAGGGCAGAATACGTAGATTTGAGAGTGTTATTACACCATTATTTACTCACTATGCGTGTTTAATTAAATATCATGAACTTCCAGAAGACCTTAAACCTTTAATATGATAGTGTTATTACAATTTCATTTAATACACTATGCATCTTTTTCTTTTTGTAATCAAATATGCCAGACGTAGTTTCCTTGATGGAAACTGAAATTGAATTTTTAAACTTCCTGCTTTTAAGATATTCATATATACATGTAGGCCTTGGGCCTACATGAGTTGGAATATAACTAGGAAATTCCTTGTGTAGGAGCTGCCTCATCATTTAACTAACACATTTCTTGAGATAAACCAACATTTTTCAGGCAATCTTAGAACTCGCTCACATCATAAAGAAGGCGGAGGAACATCCTCCAGTGAGTGGCAGTCAATGATCCCCCACAGGCTAAGCTCAAGCTTCAGGTCATAAAGGAAAGGAAAGAAAGAAACTGTGAATATATAATAATAATAATATAATAAAATGCTTATATAGCGCAAAATACAAAATTGACAGGACAGAATGCACAGAAAGTATAGATTGGGATGGCACTAAAAGTAATTTTTCAAATGCTTGACCCCTTTTTCTTCCTGGTACATGCAGGCCCAGCAGGCCGATAGGTAGAGACCCCGCGCTCCTAATCTAAAATAATATGTATCATTAATATCATTATTTATGTACAGGGCAGAATACGTAGATTTGAGAGTGTTATTACACCATTATTTACTCACTATGCGTGTTTAATTAAATGTCATGAACTTCAAGAAGACCTTAAACCTTTAATATGATAGTGTTATTACAATTTCATTTAATACACTATGCATCTTTTTCTTTTTGTAATCAAATATGCCAGACGTAGTTTCCTTGATGGAAACTGAAATTGAATTTTTAAACTTCCTGCTTTTAAGATATTCATATATACATGTAGGCCTTGGGCCTACATGAGTTGGAATATAACTAGGAAATTCCTTGTGTAGGAGCTGCCTCATCATTTAACTAACACATTTCTTGAGATAAACCAACATTTTCAGGCAATCTTAGAACTCGCTCACATCATAAAGAAGGTGGAGGAACATCCTCCAGTGAGTGGCAGTCAAGATCCCCCACAGGCTAAGCTGAAGCTTCAGGTCATAAAGAAAGGAAAGAAAGAAACTGTGAATATATAATAATAATAATATAATAAAATGCTTATATAGCGCAAAATACAAAATTGACAGGACAGAATGCACAGAAAGTATAGATTGGGATGGCACTAAAAGTAATTTTTCAAATGCTTGACCCCTTTTTCTCCCTGGTACATGCAGGCCCAGCAGGCCGATAGGTAGAGACCCCGCGCTCCTAATCTAAAATAATATGTATCATTAATATCGTTATTTATGTACAGGGCAGAATACGTAGATTTGAGAGTGTTATTACACCATTATTTACTCACTATGCGTGTTTAATTAAATGTCATGAACTTCCAGAAGACCTTAAACCTTTAATATGATAGTGTTATTACAATTTCATTTAATACACTATGCATCTTTTTCTTTTTGTAATCAAATATGCCAGACGTAGTTTCCTTGATGGAAACTGAAATTGAATTTTTAAACTTCCTGCTTTTAAGATATTCATATATACATGTAGGCCTTGGGCCTACATGAGTTGGCGCAGCGTTGCTGAAAGCCCGGTCCCCGTAGAATTTACCTTGGGAGTCTGGAGGAGGTTCATGTCCGTGGATCGAAGGTTTCAGGTACTGATGATATTTGATATGTAGGACGGGGCAGTACCATTTAAGGCTTTGTACACCATCAGCAGGATCTTAAATTGGATGCGATGGTGGACTGGAAGCCAGTGTAATTGCAGAAGAAGAGGTGTGATATGTTCATGTTTGCGTGTCCTTGTTACGATTCTCGCTGCAATGTTCTGGATGCGTTGTAATTTCTTGATCTCCACGTCTGGCAGGTTTCCGAGAAGAGCATTACAGGTGTCAAGCCTAGAGGTGACAAACGCGTGAACTAGCATTTGTGTTGTATGCTGGTCCAAATAATCTCGAATGTGACCTATCTTGCGTATTGCCCCCATTGCTGATCGACAGGTCTTTTTTACGTGAGACTTCATTGTGAGGTGTTGGTCCATCATGGCTCCAAGGTTGCGAACAACCTCAGAAGTTGTTACAACTTGCCTTCCCATACATATCTTGATGTCAGGGCTACATCTCGGCAGAAACTTCGACGTGAAATGGACCACCTCTGTCTTGGTGTCATTTAAGGTGAGTCTGTTCCTTGTAGCCCAGATTCGGATGTCTCGGAGGCATTTGTTTACGTTTCTGATGGCATTGTCACGGTCGGCGCTGTTGAAGATGGTGTAGACTTGTGTATCGTCGGCATAGAGCATTGCACCTAGATCGTGGGCTCGGATGATGTCCTGCATTGGTGTAACATAGAGCGTGTAGAGAAGGGGTCCTATTACTGACCCTTGAGGGACTCCGCAGACATCATTAACAGGCTTAGACACAGAATTGCCGATCTGCACCACGTGGCTGCGACCATGTAGATAAGAGTTAATCCAGTTGAGAACATTGCCAGCGAATCCAAACCGTTCAGATAATCGCTCGATGAGGATGGAGTGGTCGATGGTATCGAAGGCAGATGAGAAATCCAGAAGAACAAGTATAGCTTCTTTCCGTTGATCGAGCGACAGGAGAATGTCATTCTGTAATCGGACAAGGGCTGTTTCAACGCTATGATGCCGTCGATAAGCAGACTGTGTCTCAGCATACAGGTCATGTTCCATGAGATGGTCTTGAACCTGGGAGACGACTGCCCGTTCGACTACTTTGCATAGGTATGGAATATTTGAGATTGGTCGGTAGCTGGAGGGTACCTGGCGTGGCAAGTCCCGTTTCTTCAGCCGTGGAGTCATGATGGATTTCTTCATCTCTACTGGGACGACACCTGTCTGGAGGCTTAAGTTCACTATCGCTGTGGTGGCGGGAATGAGCTCAGGAAGACATTTCTTGAGGATCGGGGTAGGTAGGGCATCAAGTTCACAAGATGATGACGAAGTAGACTTTATGAAACCAGGTCAAACTCTTCCATTTTGCAGCAGAATGTCGAAGGGATGTCAACTGACAGGTCTTCATAAGCTTCTTCGTCCAGCTGACTCTTTAGGCGATCAATCTTTTGTAGAAAGAAATCGGCAAACTCATTCGCCAGCATTGTTGGACAGTCATGGTCGGGAAGGATTCTGGAGTCCGACGGAGATGTTAGGTTATCTATTACATGGAATAAATTCTTCTGGTCTGAGTTCAGTATCCTGTTCTGGTAGTGCTCGACTTTGGTTGCCTTCAGTAGGTCCTTGCATTGGGTAGCATAAATATCCTTATCAACCTGAAGTGACGTCTTTACCATTTTCCTCTCCCGACGTCTTCGAAGTTGCTTTGCTCTACGCAGGGCGTCTGTGTACCAGGGAGCATGTGGCCGAAGAACCACATCTCTCTCAACTAGGGGTGCATGGTCGTCGAGAATCTTACGAAGATCTTGATCGAACTGGGAGGTCAAGGAATCAAGGGTTTCCTGGGGTTCCACGAGTAGCGAACATCCAGAAATATCCTTTCGAATAGTCTCAATGTCGACTGTCTTTAGCGATCTGGAAACAACCTTCTTCCGTACTGCAGCTGGTCGTGTAGTCTGGATCAGGCAAGTAACTGCATGGTGATCTGATGGTAGAGAACTTGTAGTGGATACGTTCGAGACGAGGTTATCATCAATTCTCGAGATGATGAGATCTAACGTATGCTTACTTTTGTGAGTGATGCAGTTCACGTGGCTGATGAATCCAGTCTCACCTAACATACCAAGGAAAGTGGATGCATGTTGATTATCGATGCAATCCACATGGAAATTGAAATCACCCGCTAGGAGCACTTTGACGTTGGTGGATTGGATCATTTCCAAAAGAGATGAGAATTCTCGGAAGAAAGTAGTAGGCGTCTGAGAGTTCTTCTTGCTGCATGGCGGCCTGTAGAGAGCAATCAGACGTAAGTGGCAAGTTGACGAAGACGAGATTGTCATGTCAATGTATTCAAACGATACAAACTTGGTACACTCATTCCGATGTACATGGAGTCCTCTGTGGAGGAGGATTCCGACTCCACCACCCGTGGAGTCTGTACGAGGAACATGGTGGATGTCGAAGTGAGGCAATGTCCTCCGAATGGTGGCAATGGCATGATCGTCTCTCTCCGAGTCAGTAAACCATGTCTCAGTTAGTGCAACAACATCGACCTTGTTTGAGATAATGAAGTCGCAAAGGGATGATGCCTTTCCGCGTGCCTTGAGGGACCTGGCGTTCCATAGTGCAAAGCGGGTAGGCAGTATTCGAGGCTGATGTGGTAACCTTTCCGGCGTTATCAAGTTCCGATGATCTATTCTTCGCGTGGCATGCTGGTAGTGGCGGTCTCTGGCTGTGTATGAGATACTGCGGAGTGTTTTTACTCGACCAAATAAGTTCTTGTTAACTCCACCGCGACTTGTACGAAGTCTAGCTATGTTCAAGACAATGAGCTTGTTCCAAAATGTATCATCCAGTCTGTTCAGTTGGCTGTTCTTCATTGACTTTTTGATGGAGAAAAACTCCCTCTTTGTGTAGCGCAGGGCCTTGGTGTGAGGTCCATTGTCAATGATAGTCATTGAGATGGATCCAAACAAAAGAGCCAGGACAAAGGAAGGCCAAGGTAAGTAGCCTTTGACAAGCATGAGTGAATCCAGCCAGAAAGTGCTTGTAAACCAGAGAGCGATTAGTGGGGGAGCTCTGGGCAGCCCAGATGATGGATCCTGTAGAAGCTAGACACTCACACAGACACGCCAGACGTCAGTTTTACAAGATAAAAAACTAGAATCCGATGATCAGATAGGTCCATAGTAATCCTTAGCTAGATTCAAATCGACCGTTAGAAGTATGGTGAAATGTTTCTATCGAAAAAGAGTAATTTAAGTGAGAAAATTACCAAGCGGCAAAAAGACCGTGCTGCCTTGTTGGTGGCGCTTACTAATACTTGTTGGTGGCGCTTACTATATACTTCCCTCAGTACCAGGACCAGCTGATGACAATTATCATTCCAATTTCTAAACAACCTTGTAACCCTCCTGGGCCCTCTTGCATAAAAAGTTGCGATTAAACGCAACTCAAAAAATTAAACGCAACTTGATTTTCAAACAATCAGGATCGCGTGTTTTGGACTTGAGTTGAGATGTAAATATACAATAAATGTATTGTGTGAAATGAAAAGTAAAGTTGCACTATTATATTACTCTAATTTCAACACAGAATATATTTATAGGAACATTGACGGAAGCTAGCCTAACAAATTACTTTTGGAATGGGTTATTGTGGTTGTATGTCTTTGTATGATAATGCACTGCATGGTTCTTAAATGCTGATAAATTCAATGGGTATCTACGCTGACCTGGAAGAAAACTAAATCAAAATATTTGAAAATGGCTCCATATGTTTTAACTTGGTACAAAAGAGAAAGGGAGACACACCTACGGTTGGACTGAGAAAACAAATGTATGATTTAGAAGGGCAAGAAATATGGGGGAAGGCTGGAACTATATATTTTCAGTCTTTCATGATATACATATACTATTATTTGGAGATGTTGTGAATTGATTAATTAAACTACTGGGTATTTGCATTTCGAAATGATTCATTGTGTATGCATGTTTCCTGCAGAGGAAGAGAGAGGGAAGGGGGAAAGAGGAGAAAGAGAGAGAGAGAGAGAGAGAGAGAAAGATGGGTGAAAGAAAGATTAGAAAAGGAATTAATAATAAGATACCTGTACATAGAAGTGGAAAGAGAATGGGGTTAAAGGGGTTTCAGTTGAAAAGGATTAGATTAGTAATTGATTTATTTGTACAATCATGGCTGCCTACAATACATCGAAATTTTACTCGGATATTAAAAGTAAAATGAAATATTTTATTGTTATGACTTATGACTGCATAATCAATTAAACTAAAAAACATATTTACAGACTATTGCAAACCAATTTGATAAACTTCTCAGAAAAGTTGTAAAATGCGTATGAAAGGGCTGGAAAAGGGAAGGATGAAACCCAAGAAAAAGCAAATAATAAACTGAATTGTATTTTATTGATATATTCTAGTATACCTCTTCATGTTGTCATGATTAATTCGAACAGCTGCAGATCAGGAGAGAGACCCTAGTCAAAATAAAATCGTCTACAAATAGTAAAAGCATAGAAAAAATATACCCAGAAAATATAGTTTTAGCTAATTTCCTTTCCAAAGAAAATAACCATAAAAATAATACAGAAATATATGGGAAATAGATAAAAAATGTTGTTTGATTTTTTTTTTTGCCTATTTGTTTTGGACAAGAAAAAATTTAAAAATAGAGGAACATATCGAATATTTAAAAAAAATTCTTAAAATATATTTTTTGACTATTTTTTTATCATCTGTTTTGTAAATATCTGTATTATCAAACCAAGGAATGAATATGTTTAATCATAATTATGTTAGAATATGATAACTGACTGAATTTATCGACAAACTTTTGAACAGTAGTAGACTTTTAATTTAGTTGCATTGTCATACCATTTCAATGTTTTTGTTTTTTGTTTGTTGGTTGGTTGGTTGATTGTTGTTCTTGTTTTTATTTTTCTTTAATTGTTCCTAATTACTGCCGTTATCATCACCATCATCTTACTCTATCTTCTCTTTTGACCGATAGAAGGCCCTAATATCTGGGTTCCCTGTGTGCTCCTTTATTGTCAATACCGGTCCCATGGTGTAATGTTTAGCACTTGAGACTCTGAATCTCGTGATCCGAGTTTGAATCTCGGTGGGACCTTTCGATTTTTTTTCTTTTCTACCTCCCCCCCCCCCCCCCCACTTTTTTTTTTTTTGGGGGGGGGATGTTTTGCAAGGCCGATAATACTTTCATTCCAAAATCTGGCAGTATTACCGATGTTCATCGGTGAGCGATTTTCCTCGGTCATATAGTCGAGCAGAAGGCTTTCATTCAGTCTCTTTGCTTCCTCGCGCCTATATGATTATTCATGTTTCTTCAAGATTTTCTTTTGTTTCTGTGCCCATAAGCACCAAAAGTATAGATTGCAATGGCACTAATTATTTTTTAAAACGCTTGACCCCTTTTCTCCCTGGTACAATCATGCAGGACGGGTAGGCCTAGGTAGCGTGACCCTGCGCTCCTAATCTAAAATAATTATTTTTATACAGGGCACAACATCATGGGTGTCGATCCCGGGGGGGGGGGGGGGTGGGGGTATATATATCCCAAAAAAAAATTGAGGTGGGGGATGGCCTGTATTATCATCCCCCCAATAATTTTGGATTAAAAAAATAAGAATTTTGATATATTAACTTAAAACTAATAATTATCCAAACTCATTATGTTTGATCTTGAAATACGATCACGTTCTTTAATGATTAGAAGTAAGGACATAACAAATGCCATGATTTCAATGCGAAAATATCGAAGAAAATTCGTTCGATCGCCGTTGTTATTATCCGTGCTTTCTTCTTTTCATTAAAAAACATTTTGGGATGCTGTCGCAGTCAATTCAATTCAAATCAAATCGAAATCATTTTATTTCCAACAATATCACCTGCAAATAATACAGAACATTGATCAATTACAAAGTAGGCCTACACAAAAAGTACAACAAATTTCGTTTAGAATGTTCAGAATACAATGGAAAATAACATATGAAGGAAAAGAGAGACCCACTAAAAAGACAAGCTTGTAGTTTGTGGGTCACTGAAATAAATATGAAGTGTGACGGACTACGGGAATTTAAAAAAAAGAAACGCAACACGCAACAATAAAACAAAACACATACAGGATGCAGAAGAGAACAAGACAGTCCCCCCCCCCCCCCAGAAAAAAAAGGGCGGAAAGGCGGGGGGGGGGGGGGGAGAGAAAAGCCTAAAAGGCGTTATCTTCGAGCCGTTATCTTTCTCTCAAAATTTGCTAAAACGTCAGGGAAGGGGGAAACTCCCCTTCCCTGCACCAACCTCCTTGATACATACAGTTCAGTACTGCGTCCAGATAACTGAAAAGCAGTCGGGGCGTCGAACTAACTTTTCGCCTAAAAAAGTGCTCCAAACCGTTATCTTTCTCTTAAATTTGCTATAAAACGTCAAAGTTTTCGCTCTTCGCAGGGGAAGGGGGAGCACCCCCCCCCCTTCACTCACCCCTAGTATATACAGTGCAGTATTTCGTACAAATAATTGAAAAGCAGTTAGGGCGTCGAACTAACTTTCCGCCTAAAAAAGGTGCTATACGAGCCGTTATCTCTCTCTCAAATTTGCTCAAATGTCAGAGACTTCGCGCTTCGCTCACTGGGAAAAGCTCCCCCTTCGGCCCCTGCACCTACCCCCTGGCTACGCGGTTGCCGGTCATCCCCCCAATCATGAACACGGATCGACACCCCTGCACAACATGTATATTTTCTATATCCCTCACACGTAGAAAATTTCCTGTATATGAATAGGTCAAGAGAATTTCACGCATATCTTCACTAGAATCCATTCGAGAGAGAAAGAGAAAGAGAAAGAGAGAGAGAGAGAAAGAGACGGGGGGACAACATTTTGTAATGTTTTAACAAACTGTGCTATCGGCGATCCCATGGAGGAAGGGGATGTTTCTCACTGGAAAATTAAGGGGATCATCCTCCCCCCCCCCCCTCCTCTGAAATTCACAAAACTATCCCAAATGGGTGTGGCTATAACTTCTGTGATTTAAAGGTCATGAAGATTCAAGAGATCATAAACTACAAATTTGAAAGTGTTAGTACGGTATCATTTACACACTATGCGTGTTTAGTTAAATGTCATGAACTTCCTTGTGTAGGAGCTGCTGCAGCATTTAACTAAACTATCGGTTGAGATAAAGCATCGGTTTTAGAAATCTTAGAACTCGCTCAGACAATACAGAAGGCGGAGGAGAAAAGACCGATTATATTAAGGTAAGAACTTTGAGGTTCATTGCAAACAATGGAACGAGACTGATTGGCCAGTGGACTTTGCTTCAGTATAATTACAAATGTTTCCGTGTTTTGTTATCAAATACCAGGTTTGTTCTCATAGGGGTTTTATTCTCATTTACTGATTGATTTATCTATATTTTGGACTAGTGCTTGCGTGACAAAACTATATTGTATATGAGTCCAAAAAATAGAATTGAAATTGTTTTCTCGGTATTGATTCAGGAATAAGTCGGGTCATAACCTGATATCTGGATGTTGACCTACCTCTCATTCCTATTTCATGCATCGTAGGCCAACATATAGTAAGGTCTACAGCCAGAGAGCTTCAGTAACTGCGGTAACCAAATTATCCCACCTTTTGCTACACTTTTACATATCATGGATTAGAGTTAAATCCTAACTAAATGATTTAAAAAATGGTCGGGTTGAGGGATATACTTGTTATACTTGTCTAAAAATTTAAATGATATTATTTCTCACATACTGATTAAGCTCAGACATCAGAAGAATATAATGGAATTGATAGTGATTAAGCACTTGTTCTGATAGATGTTATACTTCACTCTTTTGGAGCTTACATGTTATCTGCCACACTGACAAAGGGTCCGAGATGTATACATGTCTAGGCTTTGTACGATAATATAAAATTATATTCTTTCATTTTCATAAACACTACAGAAGGGATCACTATCTTACTCATGATGGACATCTTGACAGCGGCCCTGACAGAAGACACTTCAACTGTGACACCGACTGAGGATCTGCCCTCCGTGTACACTAGTAGAACGCAAGTAGCAGTATATGAACGCAAGTAGCAGTATATGGCGCCTTGCAGATCATCATAGCAATTCTCGGCCTCCTAGGAAACTTGTTGGTGTGTGCAGCTGTCTCCCTTTCAAAAAGTCTGCAGGACGCAACCCATGTGTTTGTGGTGAACCTTGCTATCTCCGATTTTATCACTGCACTGGCCCTCCCATTCCAAGCTGTTTCCGTGCTGTCCGAAACTGGATGGCCATTTGGTAATTGGATGTGTACTCTGACCGGCTTGGTGTTGCACTTGTCGGTACCATCCAGCATACTGACTTTGACTGCAATTGCAGTCAACCGGTACATCATCATCACCAAGAGTAAGAGGTTGGGACAGAAGATCTACACGCGCCGTGGCGTTGCTATCATGGTAGCTCTCATGTGGCTCGTTCCAGTTGTAGCGGTGATGACACCACAGCTGATTCCTGCGACTGGGGGTATAACGTATGACCCGGTCTTCAGAATTTGTCGTTGGGACTCGGACCATCCTTTCCTAAAGGTGTCCCAAGGCATTGTCTCATTCATCTTCATTTTCTGCACCGTCGTAATAATCTTCTGCTATATTGCCATCTTCGTCTACGTCTGGAAGCATGTCAGAGCAACGAGGGACAACCTCAGGGCATCTTCTGACAACATCACCAATCAAGAGACATCACCATCTGCCCCAAACAAGATGCAGATCGATATCACAAAAAATTTGGCAATCGTTGTGGCTGCTTTCTTTATCTGTATTTTGCCTTATTCCTTCAATCTCTCCGTAGAATCCTACAGCCCAAGCCTACCTTATTTCGCTTTGCTTGTGACTCTCTCTACGTGTTTGAACCCTGTGATATATGCGGTCAAGCATCCCAGCTTCAAATCAGTCTTCAAATGCATGTTCAACTGTCGGTTCCAGGAGATTCCTCAACCATCGGAATGGCTCAAGAAAATCATTCGTCGAAGGAATGTGTCTAATTAGTAGCTTTACAGAGATAAACAACTTTTCCATTAGAACGAACGTGTCGGCCTTTCCTAAGGTTTTCCCATTCGGATGACTTTGTATTATTGGCCTATTGACTAAAATGAACTAGTATAATGAAATTGGAATAACCATACA